>BSBM01001460.1:1560000-1787500 GCA_027924585.1 Larix kaempferi | reverse complement strand
TGATGATAATGATGATGATGATGGTGATGGTCATGAAGATGTTGATGATGATGACGATGGTGATGAAGATGATGTGATGATGATGATGATGATGAAGAAGATGATGATGATGGAGATGTTGATGAGGAAGGGGGAGATGACAATAATGATGAAGAAGAGGATGATGAGGATGATGAGGATGATGGTGATGATGATGAAGATGATGATGATGATGATCATCATCATGATTATCATATTCATCATCATCATCATCATCATCTTCATCACCATCATCCTCATCATCCTCATCACCATCATCCTTATCATCATCACCATCATCCTCATCATCATATTCATCACCATTGTCATCATAATCAACATATTCATCATCATCACCATCATCATCATCATCATCATCATCACCATCATCATCATCATCAACATCTTCATCATCATTTGCTCCGGGGGAACGGAACCCAAACCGTCACATTTGTCAAACAAACCTTTGTAGTGAACTATGGGTTTGCCATCTTGTACCCGAAGGGAAACGTAATACCATGAATCGTCATTATTGCCAAGCTGAAAGTCAAGACTACTGGCAACACTCCTTGGACAACGGGCGTGGGTCATAACGAATTGAGAAACTAATTGAGGGAAAATGCAGTGAGAATCTAAGATGGTTGCATAGTGAAATGCATGCAGAATGAATGAAGAGTGGGTGGCAAGAGAAATGGCTGTGGGACGTTGTATGAGAGGAAATGGCGATGGGAATTGATTGATAAGGTCAAATTAAATTCACACGGTGGTAATAAACTACAATTGTGTCTTGCATTATCAGCTGCACTTCAATCTTGAAGGTGGTAGCCTTGGAAATAGACATAGGTCACAGGTTCGAATCTCCTCAGTTCAGTTTGTACCTTGTAATTTTTCGCTGCAACTTATATGTTTTAATTAATTTCATTTGTCAACTTTACGTATGCCTTTATATGTTTTCTTTAATTTCCTTTTTCAACTTTATGTATCCCCTTGAGAAAGGAAATTAAAGAAAACATATAAAGGGATACCTTGTTTTTGAAAAATAAAATGTGTGTGCAAATAATGTGTATGCGCAATTATGTGTGCGCGCATGTAAATCCATGTGCGCGCCTATAGACACACGTGCGCGCCACATTTGCATGCACGCGTGTCTAAATTCAAATTGTTTTTGGCGCCCTTGCAGGCTTGGAATTAGCTTCGGATTGCACCTTGAGGCTCGGTCTGATTTATGGCAGAACACATCAAATGCTGTAACTTCATGTTTTTCACAACTAGTTCCGCATATGCTCCACGAGTGCACTGCAGATGAAATTGCACACACTTGTCGAGCTCTGTGTTCAGATTCTAAATATATAATTTTTGAATAGATTTGTTGTTGTTTTCTATTTTTAATTCATTTTTAACTGCACTCATGTCAAATTTGTAAACAACATAGGTCGTTTATTTGGCCTATAACTTTTGATTGGCTTACCTATTTTGAAAACGGAAAAGAACCCGCAAAAGCGTACGAAAATACCTACAACGTCAATTTTTCTTTTTTTGATTATTTTTAAACCATGATATGGTGGCTCAACACTTGACCATGTCGTTTTAGGGCTTCATTGACTTCAGTAATTCTAAAAAAATATAAAATTAACTTTTAAAATTTTGGAAAAATAGCCCCGCACAAGATTTGTTTGTTTCCTACGCCTCTACATATTTTTTTCTCATAATTTGAAAATTTACACAGCAAACAGGTGGGCCAACAAAAACATGTGCATTATGTTTTAGAAAACAAATAACATACCAATCTTCGAATAATGACATTTTGGGGTGGTTATACCACTTTTCCATAAATAAAAGTTATATATTCCGGAAGGTCATCCGTTTTTCTACGTTTAATGTTTCTACACCTAATCCAAAAAAAATTTGTAGGTACCTCTAATAATTCATTTTAATGATAATATTTCTATTTTTCCATAATTTGTCATTGCAACTAACGTGTCATAATTGGGTATCATTACCTTGCGCCAGCCCATAAAAAAATAATAGAACTTAATGTAAAAAATAATATTTAATCATATCATATGCATCCTAGCATATTCTATATTAATAATTCTATGCAATTTAGTAGTAGCTTGTAGATAATACATATTTTCCAATTACATTGAATAAAGAAAAATATAAGAAAAATGATAAACCTAAAATATAATTTAATTAATGCAACTCATTTTTTTTTGTAATCGTGAGAACCTTTCCAAGGCACCCAGTGAGCATTGTTGACTGTGCCACTTGAATACCAAACTGATGACTCACAGCCAGGATTAATGTTGGATAAGACGTAATCAATGGGAATCCGGTCACCATCGCGGTCATGGGAGGCCTTTAAGGATGAGGTCTATTCACTCCCACCCTGTAACGTCCCCAAAAATAGTAAAAAAAAAATCTTCTTCTTGCTAGTTTGCCTAACCTAGATTATATATTTATAATTTAACTCTAGCACTATGATAAATATCGGTACTTGCATTCAGTATTTAAGAGTTCAGGAAAATTCTTAGCAAGGTAGTTTATGTAGGTCATGCTTTCATTGCGGAAGTAATTGTGATGAGTATGTTTATGTAAAGTTTAACCATGAAATAGTACTAGCAGTCTCTTTTCCTCCTATGTGATCTAAATGCATGTTTAAAAGATGTAAATTGTCTAAATGTCAATCCTTAGGCATGATGAATCTAATGAGAGAAGTTGAAATACCCTGAAATCTTTGGGGTTGATCTATGCACCCTTGGCAGAGTCACCGAGAGGTAAGGTGTGAAAGTTTGAAACCTGTCGACTTACTTAGTGATTTCGCTAATACATATCTACTTGTTATAATCTTGCAACTATTTGGTGGCGGCCATCCGGTTGACAACTCCACCATGTAAAACTCTCAAACTGCAAGCACCCTTTGTGCAAAACATGAATGGGTTGAGGTCTTTGTTTTAGTGATAATTAACCAAGTGTTTTGAACCCACACGACTATACTATATAGTTTGCAATTTGCATTAGGGTCCTATCGCAGTAGTTGGATGTATTAATGGTGCACATGTCTGTCATGTGGCCTTTGGCCAGCTGGGCTAAGGGTCTTAGCGAGGGTTTGCCCAAAAGTGGTCAATTGGTGAGTTTTCTTGTCTTTTGGTTGAGAAGGGGTTCTAGCTTTGTTTGTGAGGTAGCTGCGCATGTCCTGAGCTATGCTCATGGCCAAGGTATCGTTTGGTGGTCATGGAGGTGATGCAGAAGAATTTGTATAGGTAACTACTTCTATGATCAATCACTAAAATTTCTCCTTTTTTTTTTCTTCCATAAGTAATGAAATATTCAGGTACTAACTTCTCTTGGGTTTCCTCCATTGGCAGGTATGAGGTGGCTCTCTGCGTGGACCATAAGGGAACTAATACGAACTGTATAAGGAATTGGACTGGTAAGTCCAGGGTTCGTTCAACCCCTCACACCTAACTATCTTGGTTGTTGGAGAAGACTTGGATAACTTTGCAATGGAGAGACTTCATGAAGCCTTTGGCTCACTCAGGTTTTGGAGTCTCAAGAGTGGTATCCTTTGGCTTGACCAGGTGTTTGAAACTATCATTGTAAATATTATTTTGATGGGTGAAACTTCTAAGAGTTTCCATGCTTGCAGTAGGGTTTGGTGATTTGGTCTCAGTTGCTTTCAATGTATTCATGCCTATGTACATATGGGTTTTGAAAGGATATTTATTTTCCTATAATGATTTGTGGATTCTTGTTTTGTTGTTTTATAAAGGAAAAATAACTTCTGCGTTTTATTTATTATGAGACCCAAATGGATGCATGAAGAAATAGGGTCACTGGGTTTTCCATTTGGTATTCTATCGGTTTGAATCCTTGGTGAAAGTTTATTTGACTAAATAATGAAGTCCATGCTAAAAATATAAACTCGCCATTGTTTTGTTCTTCATTTTCCTATGGCATAAGAGAATTTATATGTGTGTATCTGTTGTTTAGTGCTTCCATCCTGAAGATAATCGATTTGCTCTTCTATATGGAAATTCGGTTAATCGTTTGTTTCTGGTGATACTTCTATCTACTGTCTAGATTATTAAAGGTAACCCGGGCCTTTGAGTTGCTCCCGGGGTTCAATGTCTGGCCTGGGGATTTTAATTCGAAAAGTATAAGACGTTTATCGTGTTTGCTGTGGGAATCGATCCTTGAGCCTGTCAGGGTTTTAAGGTTAAAATGTAGTTTGCAGGTCTAAGTCTGTGGTTGTGTGAAGTGGTAACCTTCGATTACCTACTACATTTTCGTTGTGGCTCCAAGGAGAAAAATCGTGGTCATTGTAACCTGCATGGGTAATGTTTTAACGTTTTGATTTCTGAATGTTTTAAATGATGGCACATTCAATTCTACCTACAATTTCTACTTTAATGTTTGCAACAATGTTGAAAGAATGATTAGTAGCTACGTAGAATAATTATATGGTCGTTTTAATAGTTTTGATGGCTGGCTTACTGTGTTTTCTAATCCTATTTGGTGATTCTTAAGAACAAAAAGGAAAATAAACAAAGGAACAGAGTTATAACCCTAACTCTAGCAATCATTTTACTGTTTGAATGAAATCGTTTTCCTACAATGGATAGAATGGGGATGACAATGGATTTCGATTGGGATTACTGTGTAAATATAATTTTGAATAAGTTCAATTCCAGGCTTTAAGGTTTCGATACTTAGACCAAACCCTTACTAGACTAGATCTTTATATAAAATAATATTATAGTCAGAAATGGCACCTATACTATAAAAAGGTGAAATGGTTTCTAACCAGAAAAACATATGTATTGTTAAAGAAGTAATTACTCCTAGCTTAGAAAATGATATGGAAACAAAAATGGAAATGCACAGCTATAGAATCTTTCGGATAGCAACGAGGTAGTTCTTTAAGTTTTCTAATGGTGCGATGTCTAACATAGGCTAGCTTGGCTAGACGTGCTAGACCCTCCACTAGTTTATGGGCCAAACCTCTAAGTTGATAGTATTTGTAATGAGAATTTAAAGAATGTTGAAGCATCAATTCTAGTATAAGAGCCTATGTCTACCATAACTGGAAAATGGAAACAATTAATACTACATACCTGGCTGCTTTGGCACTTGATCCTTTCCTGTATAAGCCTGCACACTCAAACAATAACTAATGTAGAACGTATTGTACGCAGCTGACCTGTTAGGATGATTTTCTTAGCTGGATAACTTTGGGGATACCATGTTCCTCACAACCATGACCCTTAGAACGTTCCTGGTTCTAACTGGATCCCCCCGAGCTGGTTCCAATATGCAATGAGAGATAGAGGCCCTACGTTCATTGCTGGTTCAAATCTGGAATTATTAGGTGAGACTGCTTCAGTTTCTTGGAGCAAAAAACTTCTCTCTAATTACCATAGGAGAATGATAATTACAAAGAATGATGATCCCTTAAACTTGGGATCTTCCCTCTTTATGTAGGGGAGTCTTGAAATATGACTGTTCAAATATTTATTTTCTTTAATTTAAATAATTAGTATTTTTAAAAGATATTATTTACTCAAAATATCTAGGCCTCTTGGACTAGGACTTTTCCTTTGTTTTAACTATGAGTGATTTTAATTTAAACTTCTCATAATTATAATAATGATAATATTTCCCACCTAGGTATTAATATATTATTAATACTATTTACTAATGTGGCATCCCACTAAGTAATTAATACTATTAAATAATGTCGCAGTCCAGTATGCATAAACTATATGCAATAAATGTCTTTTATAAATAAATAATCACATCACCAAATTCTTAATAATAATATTTAATTTTGTATCTTCACATGATACTTCATTTAACATTTTAAGGGTAAGGTCCACTTCTTTGGACGGTATTTCGGTAGGCTTGGATAAGCACCTCTAGTCTCTCTTTTGCATGTCGGATTCCCTCGTTTAACATGGTAGTTCCCGCAGTATTTGATGACAGATAGATAAATAATTATTTAGTCAAATTAAATAAATGTGATAAAAGTAGGAGTGCTATTCAGAGTCTTTCTGACTCAACACTTTGAGATCTAGTAACCCCGAGTGCTCTTCAGAGCCTTTTAACTCAACACTTTCACATGGGCATTACACTAGTGCAATTCCAGATCCTTCTGCTCAACACTAGTGCTAGAATGTGGTTGTGAGGCACATCTAGGATATTTAAGTGGCCTCGGATCCGGTATTCATTTATCAAGCTTGGAGTCCTCCAGGGCTTATGCCCGACACTGAATGTACATCAGGGCTTACTCCCAGTACATAAACATTCTTCTAGGTACATCGGGGCTTATGCCTAGTACGTAGGTCACTTGTGTTTTTCTGAGTCCACGCTCAACACACCACATAAGTCAATGATGTAAAATCATAGTTTGCACAATAAGTAACAAAAGGTCATCTCAGTATATTAGGGCTTGTACCCACGTCATATGCTAAAGAACATAAACACAACATTAGGGTCTTCTCGCCTAGTCATATACTCAATAAAGAAGTCAGTCGGAGTCCATGCCCAGTATGTCAATATATATATATATATAAGAATAAATCACCTGTGCTAGGGCTCATGCCCAATACTCAAAATAGATCATATGTGCTGGGGGCGTGGCCCAATATATCATCAGAATAGTTAGTCCAAAATTCGGGATATTACACACCCACCCACAAAATGAAAGTAAAATTCATGTTAATAGAAGTCAAATAGTTACCTATTCTTGAATTTTGGTGAAACATGCTTGACTATGGTTGACTTTGGTTAAGTGATGTTGACCATAGACAATTATTATTGACCAAGGTCAACCATGCTTGATTATAGTTGACCATAGTTTGAAAGTGGTTGACTATGGTTAACCATGGTTCATTGTGTTTGACTATGGTTGACCATAACTTGAAATTAGTTAATTATGGTTAACCATGGTTCATTGTGTTTGACTTTAGTTGACAATGGTTATATATGGAAGAGTATGGTTATTTACCATGGTTGACTTTAGTGAACCATGTTTGATTTTAGTTATCAGTGTTTGACTATATTTACCATTGTTGACTTGTGTGATCCATGGACGTATATGATTAACATGGTTTGACTATATAGTCAACCATGGTTGACTTTAGCAAAGCATGTTTGACTTTAGTTAACAATGGTTGACTTTAGTTAACCATGCTTGACTTTAGTTAACCATGCTTGACTTTAGTTTGACCATAGTTAACCATGGTTGACTTTAGTGAACCACGTGGCCATATTTCACAATGCAACATGAAATTTTCTAAACATCAAATATCACATTATTAATGTGTCACATCTTGTGAATTGTCACAATGTGACATAACCCTTGATTAGTGTCACAAATTTGATAAAACCCTTGATGATCATCGTAATGGAACATAACCCTTAATAAACCTCAAAATGTGACATAACCCTTGATGAATGTCAAATGTTACATTTTAATGTTTCACGTCTTGAGTTGTGTTGGCATATACTAGACACTTTTCGTTTACCATGTTTGACTTTAGCTTGAACATAGTCAACAATTGTTAACTTTAGTGAACCATTGTTGACTATAGTCAACCATGGTTTAATATCGTTCGCATTGGTTAGGAAAGGCTACGTATGTTTGACCATCATTTAAAATAGTTAAAGATGGGTGTCGAATGATGGTCACCATGGTTGACTTTGGTTACCCATGGTTGAATTTAGTTACCCATTCTTTACTTTTAGTGAAACATGCTTGACTATGGTTGACATTAGTTAAGTGATGTTGACCATACACAATTATTATTGACCAATTTTGGCCAGGGTTAACCATGCTTGATTATGGTTGATCATAGTTTAAAAGTGGTTGACTATGGTTCATTGTGTTTCACTATGGTTGACCATGGTTCATTATGTTTCACTATAGTTGACATTAGTGGACCATGTTTGAATTTAGTTAGATAAGGTTGATTATACTTACGATTCTTTTAACTTTAGCGAACCATGACTGCCTTTAGTTAACATGGTTTGACTTTAGTTTGATTATAGTCAACCATGGTTGACCTTAGTGAACCATGCTTGACTTTATTTTGACCATAGTTAACGATGGTTGACTTTAGTGAACCATGTAGCCATAGTTCCCAATGCAACATGAAATTTTATGAACATCGAATTTCACAGTATTAATGTGTCACATATTGGGCATTATCACAATGCGACATAACCCTTGATCAATGTTTCAATGTGACATAACCCTTTTATCTAGTTTGATGTTTATCTTAATGGACTTATATCAACATTATGTTACTTAATTGTTTGGTCACATTGTGACGTTCATTAAGGAGTATGTCACATTGCAACATAATATGATTTTATTTATGTTGATTTTGGTCTCGATTAACTTATGTTTTTATGTCACACTGTGACGTTCATCAAGTAGTATGTCACATTTCAATGTTCTTCCATATTGTGACATATTCAAGGAATTTTGTTGATTATGTTAATTTGATGTTTTGTTATTTCTTGACCCTTTAGAAGCTAAATTTCCAAGTTTAATTTCAAATCTAATGGATTAGGAACTTACTAAGAATGCTTTTTTAACTTAGATTCTATTGTTTATTTCTTATATTTTGATCTTGAGAATCTTTATATCATTGATCATGAGAATCTATATTTTCATGTAGTGGATGGTGGTGCTTCGCTTCTAATGACATATTCTTAAATGAATTATGCTAACTTGTATTATTAACTTGTTATATGATGTATTGTTATGTTTTATTAAAAATTGTCTTCCTTATTATGTTTCTTTCTTCTCCGTTTTCTTTCTTCTCTTCTTATATTATAAATAGTGTTTCACATTTTTTCTTACTAAATTTAATGTATATTTAGATAAAATTCTTCTAATTATATAATTAAATGTTAAAAAATGATATTCACTTAAATTTAAAATAAAATCACAAAATGAGTTCTGTTGAAAAAAATAAATCACAAAATGAGTAATTTTTACCACCTGCATATAAATGTTAAAACTCACTCATAATAATATATATATATATATATATATATATTTCTTTATTATAATTTATGAAATATATTTTTTCACCCATATAAACTTTTATTAAATAATTATTTCACTCATATATACTATTCTATATTGTAATTAATAAAATATAAATTTACATAATATAGTAGCTAAGAGGCCCAAATATATATTAATTACCGACAAATGATTTGGTTCCTTCCTGTAAAGCTACTCCAACCCCAATCGCAAAGGGGGCTGAGCTGTTTGAAATCCACGCGTTCTGCATGACAGCTGTTGGAGTAAGGTCTGCCGTATTGTTAGTTGAAATGTACCCATGAGAGCTCGCAAGATATGAATCTGGAGGACCAAAATATCGATCTCCTAATCTCCACAGCCGGTCGAAGTTATCTTGAGGATACCTGCTTAACTCCTCTTACAAAATTATTCAGTTCAATTATTTAACAAAACGCATCCGCACAAGCATCGAAATTAGTTTATATGCATTAAATTTGTTTCAGTGTTAAATCCAACTAATAAAATCTTAATCTGAAAAGTCCAAATAATATATGATTTAACAGATACTCCAAGAAAATTCAATGCATGGACTATATAAACCTAAAAACATGTCAAGTAAAACACAAACGAGGGTTTCCATATTAGATAATTTAACATGATTAATATGAATATATTAACATCAATATAGCTGCTTTATGTTGGACATATATTTTTTACTTATATTTATTAATCAATGTAGTAGTATAGTTTAATTTATGGTAGATGAATACTGATAAACATAAGTTAAGTGTCACAAATAAGTAATAAGTTTTATGCTACTTATTCTCAATGTGTGGTTTCAACCATCCATTATGTATGCTTCAGCTACATGTTATTACTATTTTTTTTAGTTAAAGGTGTTGTTTGCCACCAAGCCCCTTATCAATGTATTACCTACAAGTTCTCCATGTATAACTACCACTTATTATATATATATATAATTGTTTATTTTGAATTTGGAAAATACACTTGTCTTAAAAACTTATAGAAGAAAAAACATAGATGCTAACCTACCTTATATTCTAAGATATATTGTTCGTGACTTAGCCTGTCGATAGATACCATCCTGGAAAGCCCTCATCTCAATACCATTGATAAAGGGATCAACCACAAATTAAGTCTCTGTGCTATAATATAAATACTCACTCAATTAAAAATAAATATTCTTTAAAGTTCAAAATATTTATTTACCTCATAGAATTTGTATTTACAACAAATCTGAATCCCCAACTCAACATTGTTCCTGGCTCAGCCTGTCGATACATACCATCCTGGAGGGTCCTCATCTCGATACCATTGATAAAGGGATCATCATTCTCAGATCAAGCAAAGATACATCACTTTCGCTGAAGTAATCAATATGAATTCATCGTAAACTCCAGGATTAGTTTTGACCGTTATGTTTTGTACTGCCAACATATCCACTGTCTCAATAGAGTAAGCGAAGGTGGGCAAAGTTTGGAATCCACTGTAATTTCCAACGACAAACCAGAGTCTCAAAAGGTGAGGCAAATTGAGGGCCACAGGCAAGTGATAACAAGACTTGTTGAGAGGCTTTGGAAAGAAGCGTAGAGTACCCAAATAAGAACCGTGGGTTTGTTCAGTGGCGTTCCCTATGTCTCCTATCTCACCAACGTCTATGCAATTAGCATCAGAGACCCATTTTATATTGTTTGGGGCAGTGTAATTTGTTTTACCTCCGCAGTTTATACTTAGAAATCCTGCTACACAGCCATAAAATAATCAATAAAACAATATCTTATCGATCAAATATGAAAAATAAACGATTGATGAGTCTAATAAATAACATATGAGAACAAGATTAAAAAAAATGAGAAATCGGAAACACTCAATTCAGCTTTGGAGCGTTCGAAACGGACGCCTGTCAAATTTTCCGTCCATATCCTTTATTATACCTGCCGTGTGGCAGCGTATATATATTGTAATTGAATTCGAAAATAGTTTATATTGTTGGCTTTCTATATATTAGACATTGGGAGTTCCGTGTGTCGCTTTGCTTGTGAATTCAGTCTTAAAATGTATCTCGACTACCAACAATATTAGTAACGTGTTGGTTCATGTTTTCAAGAAAGCGTCAGCGATATTTTAAATTGTTATATTCATGGTAAATGTAATGTTATTTTATTTTGGGATGACTCATGTTATAAATTTTAAGATAAAATAGACAAAATGATATATATACATTTTTGGATGCTTTATGTTATAAAGTTTTAAGATAAAATAGATAAAATGATATTTTTTAATAATTGAAAATTAATAAAGTAAATATATTTAAATAAGTTATAAATTAAAAGAAATAATATATTGAATTTTTTATATAAATAAGATTAATTTATATTTTAATGTTTTATGATTTTTTATTTTTTTTTGCAAGTAGTCAAATCCAAATCCCAATTCATATCGTACTAAATTGACATGTAATGTTTTAACTATTAAAAATATTGAGAAGTGAAATTGATATAATTTGTTTAGTATTTGTTAAGCATTATTTTATATTAATAAAATTATAAATATTAATTAACTATTAATATTGTAAAATTAGATTTTAATAAAAATGTTTAAGAATATTAAATTTAGTTTTTTATTAGAAATAATAAATAAAATAATTTAAAATTACAATTTGAAAAAAAATATAATTAAATTAATAATAAATAAATAAAAACACAAAATATTTGTATTTATATATAAAAAATGATATTCTAAAATATCATAAAATAAACATACTTAAATAAATTAAAAAATAACATAAAATAATCATATTTAAACAAGTGGAATTAGAGCATGGCTTCTAAGTACCTCCCTCTTAAGATAATCTAACTTATTTGAAACAAAGATAAATTCACTTAGTGGAAGTGTAGCATTATTGTTATAAAATCAAACAAAAAATTCATTTAGTTGAAACCAAGATAAATTCAATTAGTGGAAGTGTAGCATTATTGTTATAAAATTAAACAAAGAAATCTTAAATTTGATAGCATTATTTAAGTCTTAGATATCTACATGAATTAGTTGCAATGATTTTTTTACAATATAAGGAAGTCCAAAATTTATCAAAGATGAAAATGTGGATTGACATTTTGTTAATACTTTTAATAATACAAATAGTTGTACACAATAATAACACTAGCATAGATCTATCTTAAACCCATATCTATCTTAATCCAATTTCTTGAGATGTATTTCTTTTTTTAAATTTAAACTCAAGAAATTTGATCTCTCTTGATTGATAGATCCGGGTTTAAGTTTTAAGTTTTTATTTTATAAACCAACATCTATTTTTTAATTACTTTTCATAATATTTTATTTTATGAACCAACATGGATTTTTTTTTTAAATACTTTGCATAATTTTTTATTTTATGAGCTGACATGATTTTTTTAAATTATTTTGTTACAAACGTTATTTTGTTATATCACGTTACAACATCTCCCCCATACTGGGCTGCAGAGCACCTCGTTTCACTCAGTGCAATAAACAATTTAATCAAAATAAATAACTGAAGTAAAACTCATATATAGAGAAACAATGATAATCCATTTTAACAAAGGTAAAAATAAACAAGTGAAGTAAAGCTCATATATACACATTTATATGAGTATAAAAGAAGTCTTGGCTAGCTAATAGGTACAAAAGAAGTTATGAAGATCTAGGTCAAAATGTATTGGGTTTTCAACTAGTCAATTTTTGTAGTACTCAAGATTTTATCATTTGCAAAGGACTAACAAAATGGCCAAATTCTAGCTGGATGACTTGTATTCACAGTCTTGGCAGTAGTGTGGTAGAATATATTATTTCTGATATCCCTTTATGCAACAAGTTAATAGATTTCGACATCTTAAACGACCGTGAGCCTGACTCTCATCATAGGCATTTAATTATAATTCTCAATATTTCCATGCATAGCGATCCCAAAGAGGAAAACTATTAGTTCCAAAAGCACCTAATATTTGATAAAAATAAAACCGATCTTTTTCTCCATGATTTAAAAAATGATTTGTTTCCTTTATCTAGTATGGAGAGTATAGAAAACCTCTACAATAATTTTACTACATCCCTCTCGTTGTCCATTAGCAAGTTCTCTATTGAAGTCTTGGTTAAAAAGAGAGATAGTAGAACCAACCCTTGGTATGATCAAGAGTGTAAAAATGCAAGAAAAGAAATTAAGCAAGCTACTGCAGAATCGATAAAAATGGACAAGATAAATCAAATCACTACAAACCTTAATTTAAATTAAAAAAAGGCACTATCTTAGTAAGCGACAGGAAAATCTCTTACACTTCTCCAAGGTGGCTCCTAAGAAATTTTGGAGGCAAATTCTAACTCGCAAAATAAAAGAAGATAGTAAGATTGCTTTAAAAGATTGGAATTCCTATCTTAAAAAGCTTTACGAATCCCTGGATATCAGAGATAACATTCACATCCTTATTACAACGAAATAAGTTTTCTTGTTCAAAGACATAGATTTCGGGGTTAAATGCTTAGCATTTATGGAAAATACAAAGACATTGAAAGCTACCAAGTAGAAATCTTAAAAATTGGGGGGTTGTTCTTATCCCACACAACCACAGACTCTTTAATCTAGCGGTCAAGCAAGGGTTCCCTACACATTGGACTCAAAGACTCATTATTCTTATTTTCAAAAGTGGCGATAAAAATAACCCGTCTAATTATCAAACCATTATGATTTTCCCTCTCCTAGCCAAGTTAAACGGTATTATCTTAGAAAAGAAGATCAATGACTAGCTAGAAATGGAAGGTAAGAGGGCTAAAGGCCATGCAGGTTTTAGAAGGAATCATTCAACCATAGACCACCTCGTTACACTTGGGATCATGGTAGAGGAATGTCGTAATAATAAGTCTGACCTTTTTTGTTGCTTTGTGGAATTTAGGTAATCTTTTGATACAGTTCCTAGAAATAACCTCTGGAATAGGCTAGAGGAGCTTAATGTTCCATTTGAGTTGAGAGCTGCCACGATAATATTATAAAAAAAAGGTCATTTCCAAATTTAAGAATAATGAGGGCTGGTCAACAGATATAAACTATAAAATTGGAGTTAAGCAAGGTTTCCCCCTCTCCCCTACCCTTTGTGGCATTTACATCGATAAACTAGAAAGATGTTTAGAAGAAGCAGATCGTGCCGACACAATAATAGCTAGGATGGTTATCATCCTCCTTCTTTATGTTGATGATATTGTTCTTATGGAAAGGTGTCCCTTTGATGTCGATAAACAATTGATAATTCTCAAAGATTTTTGCTTTAACATGCGTATGACTATTAACACCGACAAGACAAAAGTAATGATTATAAAATCTAAGAAAGACACCTACACAAATTTTATTTATGATAACAGTAGATTGGAGGAAGTGAATTCTTACAAATATATTGGAATTGATATTCATCACAATCTCAATTGGAAACACAATATTGAGAAAAGGATTAATGGAAGACAGAAAGCTTATTTTGGTCTTGAAAATAATTGTAAATCATCCAACCTGGTCATGTGGGATAAAAAAAATTTCCTCTTTGAAACTCTTGTCATCCCGGTTATCTTATACGGTTGTGAAGTATGTGGGTGCAACATTTCTAGAGAATCTTGGAGAAATATTAAGCAAATCAAGAAGCGGTTTATAACTTATAACCTCAAAATTAAAAGCAATACGCCTTATCCTATTCTCCTCAGATAAGTGGATATTTCTCCCATCGAGAGCATGGCTATGACTAGGTACCTCATATACAAGCACAAGATATATAACATGGGAATCGAGAGACTTCCTAAAATTGATTTAAATTCAAGTCAATACCAACTACGTCTCAAGCGGAGTTGGTGTAAAGATACGATTGCTTGGTTAGACAATTGGGGCATTGATGAAAATGACACTTTACAGAATATCGATAATGTAAAAAATATTATTACCTTTAAGTTTAAAGAGAAATTGTGGTACGAAGAAAATTTAGCGGTTAAGAGAAAAATAAGATAATATAAGGAGGTCATTAACCCTAATTTGGAAGATCAGAAATATCTCTCGATAGTAACTAGTTCAAAGAAGAAAATTAATATAGCCAAGATTAGAATGAATTCCCATGAGATTTATAGCGAAACAGGGCATTGGTCTATTCCCAAAAATCCGTGGTTGTAAAGGGTTTTCCATCTTTGCGAGTCTATGAGCGTTGAGAATCAAAATCACTTTCTCTTAGAGTTCCCTACTTACACCCACATTAGATACACGTTTCATAGTATTTTATACAATACAAACCTTGCTAACCTCCTAACTTGCCAAAACCATACTGAGCTTGGAAAGCTTCTTACCAAGCATTTTGAGCATAAGAACAAAAGTTTAAAGAAAACCAAGTAATAAACTTCTTAAGGTCCGATAAACCAAAGTTGGTCTCAATGGACGTTAATCATCATCATCATCATCATCATCATCATAATCAAACAATGGTAATCCACATTTTGGTTACAACTATGGAATGTACAAGTTTTTACGTTTTAAAAAGATTGGCATTTATGATCTTATTTTCTTTTAATATGTTGGACACTAATATTCCTAGTACATATTAGTTCATTGCAAATTGAGTTATTTGTGAAACATTTGTAATTTGAAGTGCGTTAAGTAAGTTGTGCTTCATTGTCACACTATTCTCATGCCAAACAATATAAGCATATACAAGATTGCAAATGCTTATTATGCCCTTTGTCTATAAATCCAAAGAGAATAGCACTAAATCATAAACAGATCGGAGCATATTCATTATTTGAGGGATAAGAGGATAATCATTATAATTATAACTAAAATGTGAGAATTTAAACAGATTTGTCATCAAAATAATTTAAATATTCATATTTAATATATTGTAATGGAGACATGTCTCTATGCTTTCAAAATTTGTGCATGTTAGTGTTTTTGTACTTGTCTCGTGCTGCGTGAGAGAAGATTCTAAAAAAAGTTGTTTTTTATTTTTATTTCCAAGTTTGTCAATATGCCTACACTCCAAAATAGAAACATGTTTAAGAATGCATTCACAAATAATGTTTCTCTATTTTTATTTCCAAGTTTGTCAACCTAATCTACCTGCAATGCATAATAGAAGAAGGTTTAAGAATGTATTTAATATTTTGCAAAATTGAAACTCTAAAGAATTTGAAAAGCACAACAATTTTAAACATACCTATTTTGAATCCTCTTTTAACTTGTAACTATAAGCAGTACTTATGAATTTCTTTTAAAAAATAGATTTTTATAGATTTTACATATATCTTTTGAAAGAGGATTAAAAATTTCTCGTGCCCATTGAAAATAAAAAATATTTGTACATTTTAATTAAAAATTGTTTTATAAAATTTATTCTCTAAACTCAAATTAAATATATATTAAGGCCTTGCAGTTCTTGTTTATTAAAACACTGCCACAACGTCGATTGACATTTAGTCTTGTTAATACTTGCTCCATCCTTTGCATGCGATTTTTTATTTTGTACCCAAGTTATGAATGCAACATCTAGTGTCAGCTAAGTAGTTTTAGTTCTTGCGTACTAGCGTTCAACTTAGCAAGGACCCTCAACTTTTGTCCAAATTATTTGACAATTGTGTACGCTAACTCTTCGAATTTCCTAGCAAATTCTAGTTTTTGAATTATAAGTGCTTATAAATCGTCTTCTTTCAAATTGTATGTTCTCTCAGACATTCGCTTCAGAATGGAATACTTATATTATGGACTTGTATCATGCAAATTTCAAGATCTAGGATGAGGATGATAGACTACTTTGGTCCTGGAATACCAGTGACGGTTCTATATCTGCTAATTTGGCTTATTCGAGGATTGTATCAAACATTCATCGATCTCGCAAGTGGTGGCATACTGCTTGTTGGAAGTGGCATCTTCCCTTGAAGGTGAATATTTTTATTTGGCTTTTGTTGGAGGAGAAGATTCTGCTATGGGGTAATCTTCAGAAGAGGGGCTTCTCTGGGCCCAATATCTACGTTCATTGTATGCAGGATGTTGAATCTTTTATTCATCTTTTTATAAATTGTCCATTCACGAGGAGAGTTTGACATTCTCTGGGTAACCCTCTGCCCTCTTTAGATATTGGTCCGAATTTTTCACTTGAGTACTGGTTTAAATTTGTCTTTCTACATAATTGGATGTTGGGTGTATTAGCATGCCTGGTTTCTTGGGAGATTTGGAAATCTCACAACAGGAAGATTTTTGATAATATTGCTACTGATACTAGTCGTTTATCATGTCGGGTTCAATCTACAACAAAGGATTTGGAGATTCACATACCTGATGTTCCAACTTCCGTGGTCCGTAGTACTAGACCCTCTAGGCTACTTCGGTCAGGTAACCAAGCCCGTTTTGATGGTGTTGCTATGCCTTCTCTTGGGATTTGTGGGGTGGGTGCCTTTATAGAACTTGAAAATGGTGATATGATTAAGTTATGGCTCCATGGGGGTTTTGGTACCAATACCAAAAGAGAGCTCCTTGGTTTATGGCTTGTCCTGTACTTTGTTGTCCACACTCGTATCAATCTGATGCAGATCCCGGGCGACTCTTTGACTATTGTGAACTGGGAAAATGATGAGGCGACTATTAATGCTTTGGCTTTTTCTGCTTGGATGGAGCAGATTATATTGCTTCTTGGTGGGTGCCCCGTGTCCTCTATTATCCACATTTATAGGGAGCACAACTCCATTGCCGACGATCTCTCTCGTCGAGGATTGGATGCGGTGGCTGGTCGGATTTTCTATGTGATTTGTATGGGTTCCTAGGTCCTACTTGTGGATGCTGGAACATTTTTGCGGTCCGAGACTTTCTTTTTGTCTTCATGTTTATATTCTTCTCTGTTTTGGCTGGTGGTTCTATATTCGGTGGTGTATTCCTTGTGATGGGATCTCCTATTTCGCTATTTGGGCGATTAGTATATCTCGGGACCTTTTACTTTCTTGGATTTGTATTGGGAGACATGTATGGTATCATCTCTATCTATTTGTATCTTTGGTTTTTTGGGTTGTTGGCACCTCATACTTTTAATATAAGTATATCACGTTTTCTTATGAAAAAATGTTCTCTCACACATATCTCACGATTAATGCATTTGAAAAAAAATACGCATATATAAAATTATACCGCGCAGTTTTACTATTCTTTGTTTACTACACAGGTCAATATTTACTGCGCAGTCTTTACTTTCATTGCAACAAATAATATTTTTTTGCGAAGTAATTTTTCTTTGAGAACTCCTTGCAATAACAAAGGCTTTAATAATAATTTAATACAACTATACTTCCCCCTTTTTGGAATAAAAGATATTTACCGTGCACATACAAAAGTAAATACCTTTTACTTTGTAACCTTTTGTGAACCCAGAAACTTGGAACTTGTGCACGATATATTAAGACAAGATCCTAAAATTGTGCATGGTAATTACAAATTTAACTTTTCACATCACAGTAAGATTTAACTTAACAAAATGATTTTTCCATTCTTTATAGAGGAATAATATCTAGACATTCACGCTCAATGAAATATGTGCCACATGAAGATATCTTTTGTTGAATAAACAAAGAAAGTGCAAATATATATTATCGAGAAAAATAACATCGACGACTATAGATATTTACACAGATCTTGTGCTCCCAAGCTTCAATAACTTATCTTTCACGAGCTTGAGCTCCCAGAATTTACAGGTTAATTATGAACTCAAAAACTTACTTCGACCTCTCTCTTCTTCTTACATTACAAAAATGACTCTATTTTTTGTTGGCACGGGGTCAAGGAGCACCAATTTTGGTACATTCGGCGACAAAGGGGACAACGAAAAGGGTAAAAGACCAGTTGCAGAGCGGATAGAGCAGAAGATAAGTGGATAGAGTGGAGTAGTTAGTTATTTAGTTAATTAATTAATGTGTCACTGTTCCAAGTGGACCAAGTGTAACGACCAAGTGAGCCTATAAATAGGAGTAGAATTGTAATCCTAAGGGAATCCATCTTTTTAGCATCAATCTTATCCTTTTGGTAGTATCCCGATCTATCTTTTTGGTGCAGGATTAAGCATCTTTTCTATCTCACCTTCAACATCTTTTTCCCTTTTCTCGATGTTGATTTTCAGATCTGATTTTGTATTGGTTCATTGGATGTCTGTCCATGATGCCTCGATGTAAGGCAAACTACCGAATAATGAGAAGGAATGTTTTGACTATGTCTATGTCTCTTTTTACCCATCACATGTATAACTGATTATGTGTTAACACAGTATAAATGAATATATGATTTTGTAGCATGATTAAGTGTGGTTTATGAATGAATCTATAATGTCACAGTAGTGTTATGTATCTTATATCAGTTAGTTATGTTGCAATAATCTATTATTGCGTAGATCTGGTTAGTAAGTTCTGATGCGGATGATGATTCTGCCAATCTCCGGGTTACATGGTGACTAAGAGCGAATGGTGCATGTTCTCTTATATCTGTGGAAATGTGGTTCCTATAGCCCCCCTTAGATATCTCGGGTGAGAGTTCACTCGCTCTGTGGGTGTTGCTGGAAAGGCTAATCCTTTTCCGGGACGATGTCTATGGGATATTACGTTGCTTGCTCTATTGACACTAGTGCGAAGTGAACCGTTGTCGACAGATTTGTGTTAACAAATTGTTCTGTTGGTGGGACCGTAGTGAGAAAGAGAGAGGACATGCCATGGCATCCGACAAAACTGAAGATCACAAAATGGTTCCATAAAAAGATGCAAGAATTTGCTAAGGAAGAAAATTGGAACCCTGGATGGTCGACAACCGATTGGATGTAAAAGTACATCTACTCTGATATCCACAAAGTATTTTTGTGCGAATTTCCTATACTTCTATATGAATGGTTGGTGCAACTAACTTTCAAGAAGAAGAACTTCCAAGGAGGTGAGCCTGAACATTGGACCCCATAACTGATCCAAGAGTTGAAATGAGTTAATAACACGGATTTGAGGGTTGTCGAGGTTTGGGTAGATAACATCTTGGAAGGATACATTACTGATTTTGTTTTCGATACAGTTAAATCATACATCGACGCAAAAAGGAATTTCTTCAAGCGTCCCAGAGAAAGGTATCTATTGTTGCTAAAATTGTGGATCAAAATTCTCATATGTGAAAAAGGAATATTGAAGATGAACTCTGACGAGTAAAGCTCGGGTGTGCAGAGGATTGGGTACTATGCAGATGCGGGTCTAATGGAATGATGCAAGATGTATGGATATTAGCTACGATGAAATTGTGAGGGGAGATGTGGAATATTGTGGTCTCCTGAGAAGTGGGGTGAGGTTCCGACCTGAGAAGAAGAGGAGGACTGAGATGGAGAGAGAGAATCCTAGTGCGATCGGAATAGAGAATTGTGAAACGGGGCCATAAAGGACTAAGCGACCCTACTGTGACGAAGAGGATGACCAAGATACCCCTGAAACTAAGAAAGGACAGACCGAAAGCTACAACGTACCCACAACCCCGTTCACTATGCTAAACGTTGGAGTAAGAAACACAAGCTCTTCGTAGGGTTGTCTTGTGTGTTAGAACAACAGTAAGAGTAGCGGATATACAAACACCAGTAGAAGACCAAGGATGGCTCGTGACGATGTAAATATGCCTCATTTTCACGGTAATGGGACCGAGGATCCCAAACAATACTGGTTCTTATGTGAATTAGTGTGGGCAGTGAAACAAGTGCAAGATTATAATATTAAGAAAGGGCAATTGGCAATGACTTTTAGATTGTGCGCTAGACTGGTATATGAATTTTATACAAGTACCTACAGGGAGTCCACAGAAAACAATAGCATAAATCAGGGTTGGATTGATCGATGATTTTAGGAAGCCAAAAATGGAGTCACAGTATATCACAAACTTGAAGGAAATAAAGCAATTCCCTAATGAATCGATGTGGGAGTTTGATCAGAGATACAAATATATGATGGCTAAATTAAGTTTTGGAATGAGCGACATACAACATAAAGAGTGGTTTATTGCATGATTGTTAACACACGAATGGATGCAACTAATGCAGTAGAATATCCTATCACAGGCGGAGGCATTGGAAATTGCAATGAAGCTCGAAGCTTCGCTAATTGGTAAAACATGGGTTGGTATGAGTCAGATCCAATCGCAGCTAGCAAATTTGACTATCCAACTGCAAGAAATTAAGAAAGGAAAGGAAGTTGACAAAGAAGTAATGTGCAGTCGATGCAAGTATGAATGACATTAGAAATATGAGTGTCCTGAATTCCGTGAATATTTACAATCCGCCGCACCAAATCCGCTAGGCCAAGGAGGAATGCCATGGTATCGAATTTTTCAAACAAGAGGATATCGCTCAGAAGAATGTGTGTATTTGCAGAAGGTTGAGTCAAATCCAGCTAATATTTTCTGTAACTTTTGTCAGTTGTTCAGTCATGAGGAGAAGGATTGTAGAGCATATGATTTGCTCTAGGAAAGGACTGCAGATACTTAATTCATGAAGGGAGATGAGAAACATCCTGTACAACTGCAACCGCAATATAATCAACCGCAACCGTAGTATAATCAACCGCAACCACAGTATAATCAACCACCATCATAGTATAATCAGCCGTAGCCATAGTATAATCCGCCACAATATAATCAATCGGGAGGTATATTCAGAGGAGGATTTTGCGGTGGTTGTGGTGGAGGTTTTGTTTGTGGATGAACCTTTGGTCGAGGTCAAGGACTAGTTACATGCTACAATTGTGGCCAGATTGGACATTAACAGAGAGATTTCCCAAATCCAAACCTGAAGTGTACCTATTGCAGGACGGCGGATCACAATATCAAAGACTATCCTTAGTTGATCATGAAGGGGAAGACTAAGAATGCACCACAACCGAAACCAAATCTGAACTTAAATCAAAACCAGAATCCTAATGCAAATGTGCAGAAGATCTTAGATCATTCAGACTCACGTAGATCTGGACAAACAATGGCTCACAACACAATACAACTTGAATGAAGCAGAGTTGGATGCCATAGTAGAAGAATGGAAGGATGAGTGGAAAGTTCCAATTGGCGAACACCAACTATCGGACCCAGAGGATGGGTATCCGACAGATATTCCAAAGACACAAGCAGAAGTAGAGGAATTAGATGAGGAAGATGAAGGGGCGGGTGACCATTCACACACTGTAAGCCATGATGGGGCATCAACGTATACCTAAACGGATTCAAAGATAGAGGCTCAGCGACAGGAATCCAGACAAAAACATATGATGGATAAGAGTGAGGGGAGTACTATTGTAGATCTCCTCTATGAACAAATGAATCTATTGCTCGAAAAAGATAAGAACTGTGGCGGAGGAGAACTACACGAATGTCACAAAACATGCAGTGGACTACTTCCACCAAGTGTCGCAACTATTGCAGACGTTGAGTACTGCAATCCTAGAAACAAGGATGCAACTGGGGCAAGCAGCGCCAAGCACAACAAACGGATGCCGGGTCGATGTGGATATCGGTACCCAACGACGGATCATGTAGGTGTTACCTACTATGATCACATCATGAAATGAGGAGTTGGATTCTACGATACGAGGAATAGACACCATCAGCATTGACTTAAACATGATGCCCATGTTTATGCTGCAGGGCACTCACATTAGGGTGAGTGAAGAGATCAATGACCCCGAAGCATCAGCGCATGATTAAATGGTCAGTTATAAGTGGAAGGTGCTGAGAATTGAAGAGGAGGTTGAGCTACTCCACGAAGATAAAGACGTAGTCATGAATGAAAGGGAAAAGGCAGTGGAGGATCGAAGAAGATTGGAATATGCCATCTCCATGGCATGTGAAGATGCGCTAGAAATCAACAAAGAAATGTTTGTGGAAGAAAAATCACTTAGGTTTGGTGGGATTATGGCATATCTTCATAAAGAGATCAATGAAGAATTACAGACAAGGGCGGTGCTAAGCGCACCACTAGAACAGTTTGAGCAAAGTAAGAGCACAATTGAGGAGGCTATGACAGAGATTGCAAAATTAGAAAAAGAACCGCAAAGCATCGCAAAGGAAATATCGCAATTTTGGGTAAGTCTCGTGCAGGACGAGCAGTTGCACCAACTAAATGTGCAACTAGGTGAGGCAAAAGTGTAGTTAGTGGCATTGAGGGGATCGCTTAAGGAAATGCCCCTACTGGCATGGATGATGAAGGAAACAAAGATGAAAGAACTATAACATCACATCAACAAGGAATGAACACGGCATCAACGAATAACGACGCAACTGGATAAGCTGTAGACAAAAGAGGAGAAACTAGCGGTCGAGGCGATACTAGTACTAACGCAGTTGAAGGACAATATGGAGAAGGTGCAGTAGATAGGTGGAGAGCACCCAACATAGAAGGAATTTGAAGATTGCGCAACACTCAAAGATACAACCAAGGAAGCCATCAACAAGATCAAGGAAGATTACGATGAGTTCAAGATGCAGGTGAACGCACCAACAACATCTAGCTGAGGTGGCTCGAGGGTGAGCGGCAAGTTTGTGCCGGGGGCTTGTTAGCATGGGGTCAAGGCACATAAATTTTGGTACATTCGATGAAAAAGGGGACAACGATAAGGGTAAAGGACCAGTCGCAGAGCTTTGGGAGTTCTGTGTGTCGCTTTGCTTGTGAGTTAAGTCTTCAAATGTATCTCGAGTCCTCGACTACCAACAATAATAATAGTAACGTGTTGGTTCATGTTTTCAAGAAAGTGACAGTGATATTTTAAATTGTTATATTCATGGTAAATGTAATGTTATTTTTTTGGGGGATGATTCATGTTATAAATTTTAAGATAAAATAGACAAAATGATAATATACATTTTTGGATGCTTCCAGTTATAAAGTTTTAAGATAAAATAGATAAAATGATATTTTTTAATGATTAAAATTAATCAGGTAAATATATTTAAATAAATTATAATTAAAAAAAATGATATATTGAATTTTTTTGGGAATAAGTTTAATTTATATTTTAATGTTTTATGATTTTAAATTTTCTTTTGCAAGTAGTCAAAATCACCTCCCAATTCAGATCGTGCTAAATTGACTTCTAATTTTTTAACTATTAAAAATGTTGAGAAGTGAAATTGATATAATTTGTTTCGTATCTGTTAAGCATTATTTTATATTAATAAAATTGTAAATATTAATTAATCATTAATATTGTAAAATCAGGTTTTAATAAAAGTATTTTAGAATATTAAGTTTATTTTTGTAATAAAAATAATAAATTAAATAATTCAAAATTATAATTTGTAAAAAATTAAAATTGAATCAATAATAGATAAAAAAATTCAAAAATATTTTTCTTTGTATATAAAAAATGATATTCTAAAATATCATAAAATAAACATATTTAAATCAATTATAAAATAAATAAAAAATAACATAAAATAAGTATATTTAAACAAGTGGAATTAGTAGCATGGCTGCTAAGTACCTGCCTCTTAAGATAAGCTAAATTAGTTGAAACAAAGATAAATTCAATTAATGGAAGTGTAGCATTATTACTATAAAATCAAACAAAGAAATCATTTAGTTGAAACAAAGATAAATTCAATTAGTGGAAGTGTAGCATTATTTATATAAAATCAAACAAAGAAATATTAGATAGCTACATGAATTAGTTGCAATGATTTTTTTACAACATAAGGAAGTCCAAAATTAATCAAAGATGAAAATGTGGATTGAAAATTTATTAATACTTTTAATAATGTAAATAGTTGTACACAATAATAATGAAAATAGTTGTACACAATAATAACATAAACAATTTAATCAAAATAAATAAATGAGGTAAATCTCATATATAGAAAAACAATGATAGTCCATTTTAACAAATGTCAAAATAAACAACCGAAGCAAAGCTCATATATAGACATTTATATGAGTACAAAAGAAGTCTTAGCTAGATAATAGGTACAAAAGAAGTTCTTAAGATTTAGGTGAAAATTTATTCAGTTCTAAGCTGGTCAATTTTTGTAGTACTCAAGATCTTACATTTGCAATGGACTAACAAAATGGCCAAATTCTAGTTGGATGACTTGTATTCATGGGCTTGGCAGTAGTGTCATAGATTATATTATTTCTGATATCCCTTTATGCAGCAAGTTAATAGATTTCAACATCTTAAACGACAATGAGCCTAACTTTGATTATAGGCCTGTAATTATAACTCTGAATATTTCCATGCATAGCGATCCCAAAGAGGAAAACTATCATTTCCAAAAGCACCTAATCTTCGATAAAAATAAAATCGAGCTTTTTCTCCATGATTTAAAAAATGACTTGCTCCCTTTATCTAGTATGGAGAATATAGAAAATATCTACCATAATTTTACTACATCCCTCTTGTCATCCATTAGCAAGTTCTCTATTGAAGTCTCGGTAAAAAAGAGAGATAGTAGAACCAACGCTTGGTATGATCAAGAGTGTAAGAATGCAATAAAAGAAATTAAGCAAGATACTACAGAATCGATAAAAATGGACAAGATAAATCACTACAAAACCCTAATTAAAAGAAAAGAAAAAGGTCGTATCTTACTAAACGACAGGAAAATCTCTTACACTTTTCCAAGGTGGATCCTAAGAAATTATGGAGGCAAATTATAACTCGCACAAAAAAAGAAGATAGTATTAATATTGCTTTAAAAGATTGGAATTCCTATCTTAAAAGGCTTTACTAATCCCCGTATATCAGAGATAACATTCAAACCCTTCTTACAACGAAATAATTTCTTTCGTTAGAAGACATACATTTCGGGGTTAAACACTTAGAAAATGGAAAATCCAAAGACATTGAAGGCTACCACGTAGAAATCTTAAAAATTGGGGGGCATGTCCTCATCCCACACATCCACAAACTCTTTAATATAGCGGTCAAGCAAGGGTTCCCTACACCTTGGACTCAAATCCTCATTATTCATATTTTCAAAAGTGGCGATAAAAATAACCCCTCTAATTATCGGCCCATTATGATTAGCCCTCTCCTATCCAAGTTATACGGTATTATCTTAGAAAAGAAGATCAACGAATGGCTATAAATGGAAGGTAAGTGGGCTAAAGACCAAGCAGGTTTTAGAAGGAACCATTCGACCATAGACCACCTCGTTACACTTAGGATCATTGCAGAGGAATGTCGTAATAATAAGTCTGACCTTTTTTGTTGCTTTGTGGACTTTAGGAAAGCTTTTGATACAATTCCTAGAAATAACCTATGGAATAGGTTAGAGGAGATTAATGTTCCTTTTGAGTTGAGAACTGTCGCGATAAGATTATACGAAAAGGTCATTGCCAAATTTAAGAATAATGATGGCTGGTCAACGGATATAAACTGTAATATTGGAGTTAAGCAAGTTTTCCTCCTCTCCCCTACCCTTTTTGTAATTTACATCGATAAACTAGAAAGATGTTTAGAAGAAACAGGTTGTGCCGAAAAAATATTAGCTAGGATGGTTATCATCCTCCTTCTTTATGCTAATGATATTGTTCTTATGGAAAGGTGTCCCTTTGATCTCGATAAATAGTTAAGAATTCTCAAAGATTTTTGCTCTAACATGGGTATGACTATTAACACAGAGTAGAAAAAAGTTCTGATTATAAAATATAAGAAAGACACCTATGCAAATTTGATTTATGATAGCAGTAAACTGGAGGAAGTGACTTCTTAAAAACATCTTGGAATTGATATTTATCACAAGCTCAATTGGAACCATAGCATTGAGAAAAGGATTAATGGAGGATGGAAAGCTTCTTTTGATCTTGAAAATAATTGTAAATCATCCAACCCCGTCATGTGGGATAAAACAAGTTCCCTTTTGAAACTCTTGTCATCCCGGTTATCTTATACGGTTATGAAGTATGGGGGTGCAACATTTCTAGAGAATCTTGGAGAAAGATTGAGCAAATCTAGAAGCGGTTTATAACTTATAACCTCAAAATTAAAAGCAATACACCTTATCATATTCTCCTCATATGAGCGGGTCATTCCCCCATCTAGAGCATGGCTATGACTAGGTAGCCCATGTACAAGCACAAGATCTATAACATGGGAAACGAGAGACTTCTAGTAAAAATGCTTTAAATTGACGTCAAAACAAACTATGCCTCAAGCGAAGTTGGTGTAAAGATACGATGGCTTGGTTAGACCATTGAAGCATTGATGAAAATGACACTTTACAAAATATCAATAATGTCAAAAATATTATTACCTTTAAGTTTAAAGAGAAATTGTGGTGCGAAGAAAATTTAGCGGTTAAGAGAAAACTAAGATACTAAAAGAAGGTCATTAACCCTAATTTGGAAGATCATAAATATCTCTCGATAGTAACTAGTTCAAAGAAGAAAAATAATATAGCCAAGATTAGAATGAACTCCCATGAGCTTCATAGCGAAACAAGGTGTTGGTCTATTCCCAAAACTCTATGGGAGGAAAGGGTTTTCCATCTTTGTGAGTCTATGAGCGTTGAGGATGAAAATCACTTTCTCTTAGAGTGCCCTGCTTACACCAACATTAGATATGAGTTTCATAGTATTTGCTACAATACAAACCTTGCTAACCTCCTAACTTGCCAAAACTATAGTGAGCTTAGAAAGCTACTTACCAAACATTTTGAGCATAGGAACAAAATTTTAAACCAAACCAATTAATAACCTTCTTAAGGTTTGATAGACCAAAGTTGGTCTCAGTGGACATTGATCATCATCATCATCATCATAATCAAATAATGGTAATGAACATTATGACTACAATTATGAAATGTACAAGTTTTTATTTTTTAAAAAGTTTGGCGTTTATGATCTTATTTTCTTTTAATATGTTGGACACTAATATTCCGAGTACATATTAGTTCATTGCAAATTGAGTTATTTGTGAAACATTTGTAGTTTGAAGTGCATTAAGTAAGTTGTGCTTCATTGTCACAATATTCTCATTCCAAACATTATAAGCATATGCAAGATTGCAAATGCTTATTATGCCCTTTGTCTATAAATCCAAAGAGAATAACACTAAATCATAAACAAATTGGAGCATATTCATTAAATTGAGGAATAAGAGTATAATCATTATAATTATAACTAAAATGTGAGAATTTAAACAAATTTGTCATCAAAATAATTCAAATATTAATATTTAGTGTATTGTAATGGAGACATGTCTCTATGATTTCAAAATTTGTGCATGTTAGTGTTCTTGTACTTTTCTCGTGCTGCGTGAGAGAAGATTCTTAAAAATGTTGTTTTGCTATTTTTATTTCCAAGTTTGTCAATATGCCTACACTGCAGAATAGAAATAGGTTTAAGAATGCATTTAGAAATAATGTTTCTCTATTTTTATTTCCAAGTTTTTCAACCTAATTACATCATAGGTGTTTCACCGACGAGAAGCATAACCATCCACGTCGGCTAGATTCCTCACTCATAAAGCGAATGGAATGCTGCCACATGGATGGAATGCTACAAGTTTTTCAATGCTTGTAGCCTCCAGGGTTAGCATCTGTTGCACTGTGCGTATCCCTACTCGTAACATTCCCCATAAGATTCCCGTGCAAGTAAATTTAGCTGGTCCTGTCTTTGACCCTCCCGCTTTGGTTTCCATCATTTCCCATATATATCTCTTCGTTTTGCCTAGCGCAGATGCTACCAGGGGCTGCCAACAACGTCGCAGCAACATGTAGAGGAATCATTTGGCCATTGCCATAGCCACACGCCTCTGTTATGGCATGATTTAAGATGCTCGCGGCCTCCGGGGTTAGCGTCTATTACACTGTGCGTATCCCTACTCCTAACAGTCACCATAAGCTTCATGTGCAATTAAATTTAACTGGTCCTATCTTTGACCCTCCCTCTATGGTTTCCATCATTTCCAATATATATCTCTTCATTTTTATATTGCTAGTGAAGCTTCTGCAACCGCAAGCTTCTGGTATGGCATGAATCAAGATGCTCATGGCATCCGGAGTTAGCGTCTGCTACATTTTGCATAGCCTTACTCGTAACATTCCCCATAAGCTTCCTGTGCAATTAAATTTAATTGGTCATGTTTTTTACTCTCCCGCTATGGTTTCCATCGTTTCCCATATATATCTCGTCGTTTTTCCTGGCGTAGATGCTACCAGGGGCATGGATCCCACAAGGAGCCAGAATTCTTACACAACGCGTCATGCCACAAATTGATGTCATTGAAGAAATATACTTAAAACTTCAACCACCACGATGGAACAACACATACTTGTGCAAGATAAAGTTACAGGATTAATGATACCATTGGTACACAGCTCGGTAGGCTACAGTTTCTTTAGTCCAGCGCATCATACAAAATCTCCTTCTGATATTTGGAAATGACATTAGCTCGCAATTATACTAGACAGTGTTCTTTATCACTCTACTCCAGAAATAGACTGGGGAGTGCAATACCACCTTGAGGGCCCTATGGAGCGTCCTTCAATGACGGCTCAGGGACTAGAACCAATTCTGCTTCTAGAGGAAGCATCTTATTTTTGTCCTCTGTGAACTTCTTCCCTCTCTCTCTACTATGCCCACACGCAGAGACAGCACAAAAGATGAGACTGACAACCCTGTCAATGCTCTTTCTACCTTGGGATGCTCTGCAAGCCACCTGAAATCTACCACGTTAAGAATTTTTCCCTTATTCAAACGTCGTTCCACCATTTTGTTCAATTCCATGAACATCATAGCAAGGTGGTCTTCATATTTTTTTTCCCTGAAGAAAACGCAAATATCTCTGGTTAAATGGGAAGGATCTGAAGCTATGCTGGGGTTTCACCTTTTTCTATTCTCTGCACAAATTATTCTTTGTGCTGAGAAATATTACCGCGTCTCTCCAGTCACCCAGGTTTGATCCCGAAGGGACTTCACCCGTGTGGGGGGATGAACTGCTCTTGTAGGAAGGCACCCTGCGTATCGACAGTGGGGAGAGGGCCTGCATGCAGCCCGCATGGCTAGAATGCATCCCAGAGCCATCGTAATTCTCTTCCAGCTGGGTGAATATAGAGGTTCGTTGGTGGAGCCAGTGGAGTGGGAGACTAGAGTAGGTAGGTAAGGACGCGTGGAAGGGGGAGAGGTGAGATTAAGTGGAGAGAAGGAAAGGTAGGGCTTAGGTTAGCTTAGGTTGAGAGTTAGGTTTAATTTTTTTTTGTGCGTGTAACTTGTGGTAAGTGAGTAGAGCTTATAATAAAAGAAAAAAAGGAAAATACAATAATCTCTCTCTCTATATATATATTGTTTAATATAATATATGAAGTAGTTATAATCTATATATAAATGTTCTTATAAAAATCTATTAATATTTTGTTTTTTTATAAATCGATTAAGGTATAGAGTTTATTGATGTACAATTGTTTTATGTTGTTTAATTGGAAGTTTAATGTGCAACTCGAGGTATGTTTTATTACAATGACAATTGATATGTTGATATAGAGCTTTGACTAAGATCTCACCGATGTCATTATAGCATATGTCTTATCCTTAATCCCGTATATGATTAAGGAAGTAGTTAAAGAGTATGATAATATGTTGATATTCAAATGGTAATCATATGATTTTATTGTCACATGTTACTAGAGTATTAATATTTACCATTAGTGTTCTATAACATGGTTTCTCTTTTACGAACGAAAGATAGTAATGTTAAGAAATAAGACTAGAGACATTCTTAAATTGTGGTTAGTTGAGAACTAAAGGAACTCTTATTAAAAATTAATGGTAATTTGACATTTTCAATATATAATTAAAAATTAATGGTAGTTTGTTGTAATAAAAATTAATTAAACTCTATCCTCCCAAAACAAGGAGCCAGAAGTCTCTTATCATCCCAAAACCACATAGTCTCGTTTCTGGTAAAATAGGTTCGGAGTGTGGATATATATTCCAACAATGCCATAACAAATTTTCTTGTCCACATAAAGCAAAGTAATTCCTGTAGGTCATGAGATGCTTTACATTGGGCTAAATTCAGTTCAGTATAGTAAAATTGTCATGGAAGTTTAAGTAGCCTTGGTAGATTTGGGTGAAATCTGGACATTTGTATTTGTTTTCTTTTTTAAATATATTTTTGCAGAAAAAAACTTATATGTTTATTACAACTTTACAGTTATAGACAAGTCTCGGACATTCCCTGTTGGTTCCTACAGGTTCTTGGGTTTACATCCTCTATTTATTGAATTGATAGATATAATACTTTTATTACAACTATCAAACCTATATTTCTATTTTAACAAAAGACTTGTCATCTTCTTCGAAATTATAAGAGTCTAGTATGCAAGACATACTAATGAAAAAACAGACACAAAAATATGGCTTTTTAAACTTATTGTGTGGGCACTCTTGCTATTGGACATCCCTTCCACGAGTTACTGGTTATCTAGTTCCCCTTTTATTCATGCTCAATACTGTCCTTGGGGATCTCTGAGTCTCCTAGCTTGTAGCTTTCACTTGTACTGTAGGATGTCCATCCTCATATGATTCTACTTCTGCGTACTTCCCTGTACATTCTACATTCCTTCTTCCATGGCTACCTTTTATGTTTCTAACCTATGTTATATTTGATACAAGATTAGTCGGTCTTCTATCGTGCCACTTTACAATCTATTTCTCACTAATTCATTTATAATAATTTTATACTTGTTTGAGCGTAAGCGAGTCCTGAAGTACGCGTTGGAATAAAAGAAGGACAGTTGAAAATTACTTATGTTTCTTTTAATGAAATTTGAACTAATTTTTGTATAATCCCCTTCAGTGATAGGCCCTATCCTTTTACTTTTTAAACTATATTATATAATATAATATATTTATAGTATATTTCTCACTAATTCATTTATCATAAGTTGATTATTAATTCATTTATAAAAGTAATAATTGATTTATAATAAATTTATTAATTATTTTTATAATATTAATAAAATGTTACATAATTTTTGTATAATACCTTAAGTTCGTATTATATCACAACTTCACATTAAAAAAATAACACTTTTTTATCACAACCATTCAAACTAAACCAAACCCACTTGACAATTAAAATTTTATACTTATTAATATAATTAACTTCTATAATATAACAACTTAATTTTTAAACTATATCATTTTTTGACAATACTTAAGTGATAGAAATAGCTCAATAGCAAGAATAAAACATGAATTAATGAAGATAAAATCTTAATGATTTACAATTAAACTAAAACCCACTCAACAATACCAATTTCTTATCCTACTAATAAAGTTAACACAGATGCTCTAACTTGTTTAGGGGAATAACATTTGACAACCGACACTCTCTCCAATAAGGTGTAGATTTTGGTCCTAACCCACCAAGGTTGGTTGTCCATCTTTTCTTCCCATCTCTTTGAAATGTTGGCTCATGTGCCTGCTTTTAAGTGAACAAGATTATGGTCAAATGAGTATTATATCATGTTAAAAGAAAGAGTATAATTTAGGATTATGTACTATGTTTTTGTTTTATAGTAAGGTATATTTATTTTAGATTGTATTAATCATGTGATAAATTTTGTTTTTTTATAAAATTTTATTATTGTTATTATTATTATTTAAGTAATTTTTTATTTTTGTTTATTTAATTGTGCCGAGAGGCGCTCTACAGCCCAGTATGAGGGAGATCTTGTTAGTCGAGTGTTTGTCGAGTTTGTCAAGTAATAAAATAATACAAAGTAAATAAAAAAGAATAATACAAAGTAAAAACTAATAAATATTACACATCGGCCATAAACAAAAAAAAATAATACAAAGTAAAAAGTAAATATGAGGGAGATCTTGTAACGGAGTGTTTGTTAAGTAACAAAATAATACAAAGTAAACCAAAAAGAATAATACAAAGTAAAAAGTAATAAATATTTGGGCCATAAACAAAAAAAATACAAAGTAAAAAGTAAATATGAGGGAGATTGTGTAATTTCTATTTCTTATATTGGCTATTGTAATTTATTTTTACTAGCTCTCCTTGAATAGCTCCTTGAGTGCAATAACTGAGCCGAGGTTTGCACCTCGGAACATTTGATCCCTCTCGGCGCTTGATAGAGCCTAGGTTTGGATCTAGGCTAGTTTTATAACATTTGAATAAGTTGAAATGATTTTGAGAACAAAAAGACTTGTTTTATACATGAGTTGATGGTGGCTCTTGATTTAGAATTATGTGATATCTCAATCCTTTATTATTAGTATAGCGATAGCGTGTCGTGTTAAAAGAAACTTAGCCTCAACTTATGTGGTTATAGTTCTATGTAATTTGATTATGTAGGTTCATTTCTACTTGGGGAGTGTTACATGTTAGAGAATGCTTATATATTTCATAAGTTAAATGTTTGTACATCTTGCTATATATTTTGTGGGAAACCTTTTTTTTAACTATTTGCATATACAACATTAGTGTTTAATATTTGCATTTTAAAAATTACTAAATAAATCTCATTTTAACCCTACACACCTTGGCCAATTAAAACAAAATACTGAGCCACTTTATTCAACAATCTACTTGGATTGTATGGATTCAATTTAACATGCTAAGTTATTATGTTCATAATGTTTAGGAATCCTATGGGATTTTCAATGGAAGAAGCAATGCGATATTTTTTGTATGAGCTTTTCCACTATGCCTTGCTATTGCTATCAAATTTACATTTACAACCATGTTCTATGTTAGAGGGTTTTAACTTTACAATCAATCCAAGTTGAGAAAGCAATTATCTACTCAATAATCCAACCTATGGTGGCCCACCATGTGGAACACCTACTTTATATGGCCAACACAATGACACATGGAGGACCTACTTTAGGCTTCTTGGTAAGACATAGCATGGTGTCCACATGGAGGACATACTATACACCTCTTGACAATACGAAGCTTCCCATCGATGGGGGCTCACTATTTAAATGTTTGTTCAAACTTGAAAAACAATTGACGGTAGGTGCTGCGTCTCAACACAAGCTTTGGTGCAAATAGTTTCATCCTCGCTTGAAACCCTCATCCATGGCCATTAAATGCTTTACAATTGGTTTCCATTCGCAAAAATTGAAAAGATTTAATTTGTTCAATAGAGGTGAATTTTGACTTATTATTGACATATAGGTTTTCATGCTTTTTCATGCACTATAGTTTAAAATTTGTTTTACCTTTATCAATTAGAATAAAAAACTATGGGGAGCCAACTCAATGCATTCACTGGAATTCCAAAAAAAATAGACCTCATTAGACATACGAAGCTGATAGAAAATAGTAAAATAAAATCAACAAATTAGGTTTTCCTTTAGACACCCGCAACTAGCTACTTCACTGGCCATTGGTGTTGTTATTGTACTCACTCTAGATGCACATATAACTAAATTCTAATAGTTATTTTTATAGAATATGCAACAACTAAAGTTGCTACAGCCTATAAATAAGTCACCAAGAAATATAGAAATGTCATCAATCACCCAAAGCTTAGAGTCCTATAAAACAATGGGAAAAAATCATCCCGTTGATGAACATGTGAGACATGAAGCTAACTATTAGAGTACTACTAACGACTCTAGGAACGACATCATACATTGGTTATTCTATCTTGAAATCTATATTTTAGGCTTTTCTAACAGTTAAGATTTGAACAAAAAGTTACAACAATATCACTTTGTTTTCTTGTTTCATAAAGAGAACATAAGGTGATTGTCTTAAAAAAAAACCAGTTCTTTGAACGATGCCACCTGATCCACATCGCAGTTGGCGTTTGTTTTTAGATGCTAACTTCGACACATTCTTGACTAGTCTTCGCGGTTGATACAACTTTGACAAGTTTCGACGCAACAGGACTTCGACAATTTCAGCACTTCGACATAAAATACTGCGACATGTTTTGCACCTTCGACATGTTCAACGACCTCATAGTTCATGACATTGGCATACAACGTCGACATGTGACCAACGACTGTCGAACCTCAATAGACTGTCTTTCTATCTTCGAGTCGACTGTAACGGTTGAATAGTTGAACCGCTCTAACTTCTTCTTTGTAACTAAACGTAATGGGCAGGCACCCAAGCGTCTCAAATTTCTATATAAGCATGTAAATTATTGTAACATACAGCGGATCTTTAGCTGATCTTTATCTTGATCAATCTAGAACAGTTTTCATTCTTGCTTATTGTCTGTGTGTATTTGTGTTATCTGTATTGGGTAATCCTGCTTTTGCTCATTCTGTTTATAAAGCTTCCGCCATAACAGAGCCAACTCTTTCAGTCGAACTGTTAGGGACTTAGGCCAGTGTTTTAAAACTTAGACTTGGACTTACACCCGATCAAGTGTAAATCTAACTTTGACTCAACCTCAACAATGAATCGATTCGCTTTAATTTCCATGAATCACTTTTTAAACAAATACATACACATTTTTAGTTATCAAGGGATTTCCATGACTCCCTTTACTCTTGCTTGACATATTGTCTTCTTATTTTTCACCAACTTTATTTATAATATAATTTGATTGTATTAGTTACCTCACCAATTGTCAATTAGTTGTCTTAAAATATCATCTTATTCCTACTTAGATACAACACTCAAATAACAAAATAGGGCAAAGCTCCATGACCTTTGACATAGTTTTCTTTTATCCAAGTTTCATAGTACTCCATACATTATTTTTTCCCATGTTGCTAACCTAATGATTGCTTGAGGTATTCTTTCCACAAATATTTTGAACAAGTACAATTGGAAAATAAATGATCTACCTTTTCATTTCTCTAGAATGAGAAAAAAAACTAACTTCTCTCATCCTCTCTTACATGAAACAAAACTACATACATACATACATACCCTTGTTTTCTTTAATCTTTACACTTAATACAAATTTTTCCTTTTTTTTGCAGCTCAATTTTGTAGTCCATCTATTTGCCACTACTACATTATGGACACTTTGTTGACCAAAAATGTCGTTCCACTTCTACTGCATGGTGCTATTGACCTTTTCCCACTTCTACAAGTTGTTACTCTCAGTCGAGTAAGCTCTCTTAACTCAGCAACCACCTGATTCTGAATCTTTATCTCTGATGGGATTCATAAGCACCACACATTGCTTCCAACTATATACAATAGCGTTGTGGAGGATCGTCAACTACAAGAAGGGTCTATCATCAAAGTCACCAAATGTACATGCAACATTCTACACAATGCAACGTATGCTTCATTTTTCCCTTCATTGTTTTCACTTAATGGCTTTTGCACTCCCACTACTTGTAACATTTTTTTACTTCTACTTACCTAAGTTCATTCTTCTTACCAGGACTATCACATTGCTCACACTTGAAATTTTCACATTGGAAGCACCAATTATTGGAGAACCATCCCCTTTCAGCTTTACTACGGGCTTCACCTCCCATAGCGGTTCCTCTATTTCATAAAACATCCTCCTTGATCCCCAAACCCCTTCACTTGCCATACCTTCCTCACCAAATCCAACCCCAACCCTTGTTGCACCTACTATTCAATTCACATCACTCAACCCTTGCAACAAAACTTGGTCCATTCAAGGGTGAGTCATTGCCAAGACAAATCTGAATGCATACACTAATAAAAAAGGCCCAGGTCAACTCTTTGGGTTTGACCTTGTTAATGTTTCAAGATATGAGGTCCATATCTTTGCGTTCAATGAATTGGTAACATCATTGTATGATCAAATACAAGTTGGAATAGTCTACATGGTCTCAAATGGCACAATCAAACCATCCAACCCAACATAAAACCACTTGAAAAGCGATTTTGAGATTTTCCTCAAACCCTCCTCAACAATCCAAGCATGCTTGGAGGAATACCCCTTCATCCCTTTTTATTGCTTCCACTTTAAGTCTATCCATGAAATCCAAACTACACCCCTCAATTCCATGCTTGACCTTATTGGGATTGTCATTTCCGTTTCCCCTGCATCAACTATACGCAAAAGGGATGGTTCTGAAACCATCCACCGAACAGTCAGCTTGAGGGACATGTCCGGATATAGCATAGACTTAACACTTTGGGGGGAGCACTACAGAATTGAGTGTGCCCAACTTGTTAACCTTCGAGGTTTGGCTACTCCCCCGGCTTCAGCTTGTTGTATGTACCTGTCGAAAATCTCTCCTTCCACAAATACGTATAGACCAAGTCTCCTTCATTGAACGACTGTGGTCTCTTCTTCTTGTCGGCTCTCAACTTGTGTGATGCGTTGCTCCTTTCTATGCGCTTTCGCACATATTCATGAACATCTTTCATGTGCTCTACGAATGATTCCACACCCGTGCTTTTCCTGGTTTATGTCGGCAACTCGACCAAATCCACCACTCCATGTGGGATCCTTCCTTGAACAATCTGAAATGGGCTCAAACCTATTGACCGATTCACAGAGTTGTTGTATGCGAATTTTTCCTGCGACAACACATTCTCCCACTGCTTGGGTCTGTCGGTCGTCAAACACGTCAGAAGGTTTCCCAAACTTCTGTTCACCACCTCGATCTGTCCGTCTGTCTGTGGATGGTGTGTCGAGCAAAACTACAACTTTGTGTTTAGTTTATTCCATAAGGTTCTATAGAAATGCCCCATAAACTTGGTATCTCTGTCCGACGTAATACTCTTCCGCAACCCATGCAATCTGACTACTTCTTTGAAGAATAGTACAACTATGCTTGTGGCATCACTTGTCCTCCGACATGGAATAAAGTGTGCCATTTTCAAAAATCTGTCGACTACAACAAATATTGAGTCACTCCCTTGCTTTGTCTTCGGCAATCCTAGCACAAAATCCATGCTTAGGTGCTCCCATGGGGTATTCGGTACCGGAAACAGTGTATACAACCCTGTGTTCTGACTTCTCCCCTTTTCCAACTAGGAAATTCTACATTGTCGAACCCACTTTGCGACATCTGTCTCCATCCATGGCCAATAATACTTTTCTTCAACTAATGCCTTAGTTTTGTCGATGCCGAAATGACCTACGAATCCGTCGCTATGCAATTATCGGATTAGGTTCTCTCTCATTGATCCTTCGGGAATACACAACTGTCTTCCCTTGAATAGGTATCCCTCTTGGATAAAGTAATCCAAGTATGGAGTTTTGTCGACACTCCATGGTTCGCGACAAGCCTCCCATGCCTTCGCAAAATCCTTGTCGGTAGCATACTTCATCTTCACCGACTCTATTCTTGTTGCCTGAACTGTTGCTGTGTTCAGCAATGCAACTCTTCTACTCAGCGCGTCGGAAACCTTACTCGACTTTCCCAACCTATGTCGCAACATCAATGTATATCCCTGTAGGAATAACACCCATTTCATGTGCCGCTAATTCAAATTCGACTGAGTATTCAGATACCTCAGCGCTTGGTGATCTGTGTACAACAAAAATTCTTTGGGAAACAGATAATGCCTCCACTTCTTCAATGCTTGGACAATAGCATAGAATTTCTGGTCATAGACCAAATATTTTTGCTTCACATCATCCAAATTCTCACTGAAGAATGCAATTGGTCAGCCCTCCTGGCTCAACACTACTCCAATCACCATTCAACTTGTGTCGCAATCGACCTGGAAAACTTTGTCAAAATCTGGGAGCACCAATACTGGGTTCTCAGTGACCTTTTCCCTCAACTTGTCGAAAGATTTGTGGGCTGCTTCCATCCACTTGAACTCTCCTTTGCGGATGCACTCTGTCAATGGTGCGCATATATGACTAAATCCCCTGATGAACTTCCTGTAGAAAGTGGCAAGTCCATGGAAACTCCTTACTCCTGTCGCGCTTGTCGATTCAGGCCAATCCAATATCGCCTTCACCTTTTCTGGGTCCATCATCAACCCTTCACCCGAGATTACGAATCCCAAGTATACCAGTTCTTCCTTCATGAAGAAACACTTTTGCAAGTTCACCATCAGCTTCTCTTCCTCCAACTTCTGCAATACATGTCGAATGTGCTCCAAGTGTTCTTCCTTGGTTCGACTGAAAACCAAAATGTCGTCTAGATAGACTATGACAAAATTTCCCAAGAATGGCTTCAGTACTTCATTCATCAATCGCATGAATGTACTGGGTGCATTAGTCAATCCAAATGGCATGAATAACCACTCATACAGCCCTTCTTTCATCTTGAATGTTGTCTTCCATTCATCTCCTTCTCTAACCCGAATCTGGTGATAACCGCTCTTCAGGTCTATCTTCGTGAAGTACTTCGCTCCACTCAAACAATGCATCAAGTCATCCATTCGCAGCAATAGAAATCGATACTTGATCGTGATCTTGTTGATAGCCCTAGAGTCTGTACACATCCTCCATTCTCCACCTTTCTTTGGCGCTAATACTGCTGGTACCGCGCACGAGCTCAGACTTTCTTTGATCAACCCTCTGTCCAACAACTCCTAGACCTGTTGGTTGAGTTCCTAACCTTCTGTCAGGCTCATCCTATGCAGTGCTTTGTTTGGAAAACTTGACCCTGGAATCAAGTCGATCTGATGGGAGATGCTCCTTGTTGGCGACAATCCCGTTGGTGTCTCATCGACTATTATGCTCTGAAACTCTTCGAGAATCCTTCTGACTTCGACCGGAGTTTTCTCCTCATATCTCGCCTTCTCAACACATGGTCCTTTTGGAATGATTGTGAAACATCCCGACTGCTTTTCCTCTTCCGTGAGGAATTATTTTGTTGAACACATCAGCACATGCTTCTCCCAAAAGTTGCTCTCGCTACGCTTACTGCCATCTTGTTCCTCCGGTATCGGCTTAAGAATCCTTTTCACGCCATTTCTCCACACTGTGACTGTGTTGGCTCGACCATCATAGATCATTTTCTGATCATATTGCCATGGTCTGCCTAGCAACAGATGGCATGCATCCATTAGGATTACGTCGCACAGTACACTATCCTCTAACTTCTTAACCTTGAAGTTAATCAGGCACTATTTGGTCACCTTCACATGATGTCCTTTCTACAACCATGAGACCTTGTATGGGTGTGGGTGTTCTCGACTCTTTAGCTTCACTTTATCGATCACCTCTGTTGACACAATAATCTACGTGCTTCCACCGTCAACTATGGCCTTGCAGCGCCATTCATCGATTCGCACCTTGGTTCAAAAGATCGCCTTTTGCTGTGCCAGTTCTTTCTCATTGCATCTATCATCCAAAACCAATGTCTTGCTAGCTGTCATGGCTTGAATTTTCTTCTTACCATCCCCACTACTATCGGATTCCAATTCTTCCCTCTCGTCGACCTACTCATCTCTTCGACATCTCGGTTTCAACTCCTCTACAGCATGTAGGTTCTCTAGACATTCGTATGCCTTGTGTCCCGCTCCACGACACTTGTAACAGATTATGGCTGGTCTGTTAGCTCCTTTTCTGTCAGACGGGCCACTTCGACGATATGCACCTCGACCACGAGTCTCGCGACCATCGCGATAGTTCTCTTGCGCTTTTTCCCTTATCGATGTCCCTTCCGCATGTCGATTATCTTCAACATTTTCTCTTCTGTAACCGCTACTTTGGCCTTTCATGGGAACAGTCTTCGCACCCCGACCAGTTGTCCTACCCCAGGTCACTGCGGATTTCCTCAACATTTTCTCTTCTTCCTTCAGAGCTAATTGATAGGCTTCGCCCACTACTCTGAATCTTAACATGGTCAATTCATCCTGAATGGCATATTTTAAGCCATTCACATACCTAGCGACAACTTCTTCTCCTTCGTTGGTTTCTCCCGACTGAATCGACAATCAGTAGATCTCTTCTGTGTACTCCTTCACAGTCATCTATTTTTGTCGAAAGTTCTTCAACTTCTTGAACAAGGAAATCGCATAGTCATCGGCAAGAACTTCCCCTTCAACTTGGCGACCATTCTGTCCCAAGACTTGATCTTCTCCTTGCCTTTCTTGACTCTGTCAACCTGTACATTGTCCCACCACGAGGCATGACCTTTCAACCTCAAACATGCAGTCTTAACCTATTTAGGGTCCTCGATCTACTCCATGTCGAAGTATTTCTCCATTTCTCTAAACCAGTCGATCAAGTCTTTCGGGTCCAGGCTTCCCGAGTATGTACGCACGTCTATCTTCGCACGACCTCTCATATCTGTCAGAATTTTGATCAGCGTTTCTTCTGGTTCCTCGGAGGCTTCTTCCCGAGCTTCCACCTCTTCGACTTCCTCGTCGCTATGGTCTAAATCCTTAGGAATACAACCACACCTCTGGATTTCTTTGATCGCTGTGACTTCATTCATCAAAGTTCACATCATTTCGACGCATTCATTGAACATCTCATGATCCACTGTGATGGCTGCTGCGCCACGTGCTCTTCGTCCTCGGACATTTACACCTTTGTGAGCCATTTTCAACCTTGGATGGAACTCCCATGCATCCAATCACAACCGGACTTCAACAAGTTGCGCACAACTCTACCCAACCTCAGTTGGAGCTGTTTGACGCACTTGCAGGCTCAATATCAACTAATGTTCTTTTGCGCGCAGGATTCACTTCCCACTTTGATATAGCTATCCTTTGGTTCTCAGGATACCAACTGACGCAAGGTAGGTTGGTATCGCCGCCTTACTCAACCAGACTCACTTCCGGGCTCTAACACCAACTGACGCAAGTCACCCTATCACTAAGGTTCTTGCTTAACAATTACACACGACACGATCGTGATGCTTGCATAGACATGATGCAAAAACAAGCCAGAAGCAAGCTTATATTACCTCTACCAATAAATTACAATGCGGAATAACTATAAAAGCAAATAAATAACTATCTATCTGTCTCAGCCATTACAATACATAGGTAACTGCAGTGTGCTCTCTCAGTGTGTTGACCTCACCCTCTCCTGGTTTGCTGCTGAACTTTGAGCTATGGCTACATATCTTTTCTACCACTGCTTGACTCCCCAAGATGCCAAGTCTTTTTTTACTGCTTCCCTTCCATGCCCCTCAACTGATCCAAACTCTTCAGTCTTCTACCTTTCTGTTGTTGTTCCTGATGTCCACTCCAACACCCGAGACACGCATCCTATTTCAGCCAATCCTTCCATGATCCTGTAGACCTGCAACTATCAGCGCCCCTGCCGTCTTGCACAGTCTCAACTACCCATAATAACGGACATTAACTTCCTTAGAAACCTCGAACGGATACCAAGTACAGTTCCCTTGATTCCTATGCTTCTTCTAACTTGCTATAGTAAACCATCACGTCGGCCACACTGTCTTCTATCAGCTTCGACTCCTTTGTCGGTTTTCTCTGCTTCTTGTGGTTCGCTAGTCCTCCCCTTCCTCTGCGCTTTCCTCCACCAAACCATGTCGATGTCACGGTCCAACAATCTGTCGACCTGATCGCAACCCTGAGACAACTTGTCTCCTATCGACTATCGCCTGTCGACATTGACATGTCGACTCTCAGCCTTTCTCTCTCCTATCGACTGCTCCAACGGCTTTTGCTTGACTTATTGACTCAGGTCAGTCAATTTGCTTCACGCACCAGTGGTCGTCAGCACTCCGTCTAGTCAGTCCCTTCGTTTCGATCAACTTTGACTGATCTTCCTAGGCTCCGATGCTCCTGCATCATGTTATAACACCACAGATGATGATAAGGTGGTCCTCTTAGATTGAAGTGATGCTAGAACACCTAGAAAATCATAAGGTGGTCCTCCTGAATTGGAGTGATGGTATAACACCTAAGTAATGATGGGATAATCCTCCTTGTGGAGTGGACGTGATGCCTTGAAGTGTTGGCCAAGGAAAATCTTTCCTATGATGTAAGAAGTCAAGTAAAAATTATAAATTTGTGAAGAAAATCCCAAGCTAGACGTTGGTTATGTGAAGTGAAAGTCAACCATAATGTAAAGTCATGTAAGTTTCATGTTGGACCTTTATATATATATGACCTCCTTTATTGATTATGGCATATTGCTCTTTTTCTTGCACACTTGGTTTCTCTTTACAATTATCTGTGGAATTTCTCTATAGATGTTCTTGCTCCTTATAGGGTTTGTTATGTCTTTTTCATGTTCCTTGTGTTGAAATATTGTAACTTCTAAGAATATTATATTTGTACTTTATTATTCCAGAGATGTTTCATTCCTCCATGAATACCTTATTGTATATCCGAAGATGTTTATTCCTCCGTCAGAATGTGGTGACTTGGGTTATTAGAATTCCCTAGTGGGGGTCGGCCATGTATGTGTTATGTGGGTCAAAGGGTTATTAGACCAACCTAGACGGGTTGGCCCAGTTAGTTGTAATGGGGTGTTAACCCAGTGGTTAAGTTGGGGCCGACCTAGTTAATATAAAATACAAGTCGGAGTTGTGTATAAATAGAGGAGGTGTGTTCCTCATTTAACACACATTACACTCACTTGTGAATAGCGCATAATTGAGAGAGAGATATGTTGTGGAGGAGAAGGAGCTCATTGTTGTGGATTACATCTTTGTATTTGTTGGTCATCTATATTGAGGAAGCTTTGTTGGGTTTTCTTCCCCATGAGGGTTTCCCAGGATAAATCTGTGTCTCTTGTCTTATGTTGTGCTTGTTGTTCTTTTAGTGATACTGTATATGCTATTATTGTGAAGTGGAATATAATGCTGATATTTTCTGTCTTAGGATATTAAATATTAACATGGTATCAGAGCTAACCTGAAGGAAGGTAATGTATGGCACTTACGACACTTGCTTCACTTGCGACAATTTGAAGGTTAGGGTTTTGTATAGTAAAAACCAGTCATCGTGGAACTTTCCCTATAAATCCATTTTGGTGAAGTTTCAAGATCTAAAACCTTTATAGGTCGTAGAAAAAAATCCCATGTACCTTGTGTCCAAAGGACACCCTCAAATTTGTTGTACTTTGTGAGTTATGATCAGTACAAGTTAGGGTTCTGCCTCTTCCAGATCTCAGTCATAATCCGGTGACCTAGGAAAAAAGGTCATAACTTGGGCTAGGAAGCTCCAAATGAAATTTCGTAAAAAGTGACAGGTAGTGCACAGAATGTACTATTGCAGGTAACCTTTTCAAAGGCCGAAGTCTAGCCAGTGACATGTGGCACGCCGTACAAGTTCGCTCTCCTATTTTATCCCATAAACAGGTCACGTTGCGACACTTGGCATAAATCTCTCTCAGAGAATTCAATTGAGGTTAGAACTATGGGATTGGAAAGAGGACAGGTCGGGATACCACAAGTAGAAGTTTCAGACCCTGCGGATTCATAATTTCAGAGTTTCACCAGAAATAATTAGGTGCATATTTCCGTCAAAATAGATTTGGATTTTGAGCACCTTCATTCTTGAATCGTCACTGCTATGGGAAATTAGGATTTTGGAGAAAGTTGGAATTTTTAGATTCAGAGTCCATGGCTGAATTCTCCTCATAAAAATCAAAATTTAAAGACAAGGATCAAATTTTTTGGTTGGGAAGAAGGTCGGGCTTGATCAAACCCTAGTTCGGGATTTTGATCGGAAAGGTCAAAAATTAGGGCTTCAACAAAAGTTGGAATTTTTGAAGTCCGTGACCACGGCTGGAAACTCCTCAAAAAAATAGAAGTTTAGAGCTTTGGATTGAACATTTTGATTGGGCAGAAGGGTGGGCTTCATCAAACCCTAGTTCAGGATCCTGTCTAGAAGATCCAAAAGTTTCAAAAGCAATTTTGAGGGGTCAAATTTTGGAGATTTCAAAATTGAAGTATGCGAGCTTGATCAGCTCAGCAAGGCGCATCTTTCCATCCATTCAGAAGTTGAACGTCAAAGTTTGAATTTTTAGGGTTTCTCTGAAAAACCTTAATCGAGCTCTAGATCCAGTTTCAAGGGGAGATGACGCTAAGGCCTTACATAAGAAGACTACAAGAAATCTCGACAGGTATGACTTAAGGAGATACAGGTATGTTTTGAAATCCGATTCTTGATTAAGTTCATAATATGTTTGTCTTCATATTATTTAGGTTAGTACAATCTTGATTAATGCTAGAATTGTCTTATCTCCCTAGTAAAAGTATGAATGCATGTGAATGATAGAAGACATTCATTGATTAGGGTTATATGATTGTACTAATGCACTGTGGTGTTGTATGAGGTTGATGTTGTCTGCTAACAAGATACATGTACATCAAGAAAGACAAATCAAGTTCCATGACCATGATGACATGAAGACAAAGACTCATCCATAATCCTTGATCACATAGAAGTTCTACTTACGAGGCATGTATGACTTTGTTCTACTATGCTTAACCTATGAGATATGCAGGTTCTAGCACAAGATCTCTAAATCATTGAAGAGAACAAAAGAAGATATTGTTTAGGTATGTTAAGACATAAACAAGCTTGGTAATCTAGGTATGTTTCTCTATATCAAGTTAGAATCCTACTTTGTTAGGATCTTAGGTAAGTATATCGATGTATGAAATGATTATGACCATACATACTTAAGATTATTTAGAATTATAATGCTTTGATAGTATTGAGATTATACTAATGAATGTATGATTATGTATGAGATCATGATGATGACACTAGTGCACACTTAAGCATGCATAGTGGTCAAGGATGGATAGAAGCTCATGACATGGAAGGGAAGTCGAGACCAAGAAGGATGCAACCTCACAAGACATAAAAAGATAAGCATTTGAATTGTTATTTGAATTACTAAATAGTTTATGATATTGCCCGTAATAGTTGCATGCATATTTGTATTCCTAGAATATATCATGCTAAGTGTAAGAATCCATATAGCATTGAACAGTATACTACTAATATGCATATGCTTGGTAAGTTGGACAAACATTCCATTGTCGATTGTCTAGAATGAAACCTCTTTGCTGACATGCTGAGAGCTGTGCACGCTCTCAATAGTATGTTTTGGTAGAGATGGAAGGCATCTAGATAGCCACTGTATGCATACAGGATATGGAAAAGTGTTGTGCCAAAGTATTGGTCAAGATAGTAGCATAACTATGTAAATCATATCTATATGCATAATAGGTTATCATGTCAACATGATTTGATGATTATGAAGTATTACTAATCATGTGCTTAATTTTGATTTGTAGGAAAGATCATGAAGAATGATGAACACTGAACAAGTGATGGATGTTCAACAAGAATATTTACAAATCAAACATACTATAGAAGGCTCGTGGCTAGAAGATTCTCTTACAAAGAGGAAGAGGATCATGACAAGATGTTTGCTCCAAGTATCTAGATAAATATTGTTCTCTCAATGATGTGATTGAAGAAGAAGTGTGAATCGAGAAAACTCCCAGGATTCAATTGAAGAAATCTCTGTACGGGTACCCAGGATCGATAGTCATTTGATGAGCTTAATGATCACCATGGGTGATGCAGATTTCAACCTTTGCTACAACGTTGACGATGGTATCTATAGGAACTCACCACAAAGTTCGAATGATCTTGAAGCTCATATCAGTAGACCCATCTGACGAGAGATGGCACAGATAGATATGCAGAAGATCACTCAATGCAAAGTGTGAATGATGTTCAGTCAAAGAGGAAGAATTGATAGCTTCTTGACAAGCCTGGGCTTTACCAAAGTAAAGTTGATCCTAAGCTTTACCTTAAGGTTATGGATGATGAACCTATGATACTATGATTGTATGTGGATGATCTCTTTCTTATAGGGAATTAGAAACAGATCATGGAAAGCAAGAAGAAGCTAGCTACAGAGTTCGAGATGAATAATCTCAGATTGATGCATTACTTCCTAGGACTAAAAGCATGAGAAATCTCGGATTGAATCTTTCTCAACTAGGGAAAGTATGCTGAGAAATCTTGAAAAGATTTGATGTGTTGGAATGGCCACTCTCATGGGTTCCAACTTCAAGTTGTTACCTGATGAATCATTAGACTTAGTGGATGTGATTCTGTACAAACAAATTATTGGTTCATTGATGTATCAGACGAGTACAAGGCTAGATATATGCTTTGTTGTGAACACCTTGAGTCAGTATCTAGTGGAACCTAGGCGTGTTCACCTGATAGTTGCAAAGCATGTGATGAGGTACCTAAAGGGTACGATAGACTTTGGTCTATGTTATCTTGGAGATCATGACTTCAGATTGTATGGCTACACAGATGCTGATTGGGCAGGGAGTGTACATCGGGAGGATGTTATTGTCTAGGATCTGCCATGATCTCGTGGTTTAGCAGGAAGCAATATAGTGTGTCTCTCAGTACAGCTGAAGCGGAATATATAGCTGCTTGCTCTACTAGTTGTGAAGCGTTATGGCTTCAAAAGTTGTTATAAGGATTGTTTGACTTAGAGATGTACCTCACTGTGATCCTGTGTGACAACCAGAGTTGTATCAAGATGACAGAGAATCCAGTGTTCCATGATAACTCAAAGCACATAGAGACCTGACATTTCTATATATGGGATATGGTGCAGAAAGGAGCTATCAAGCTCGAGTATATGAGCACTAACGAACAAATTGTTGATGTGTTGACCAAACCTTTGTCTCGAGTAAAGTTTGAGTATTTCCGAGACAAGCTTGGTGTAGTTCAGAAAGACCCTCCTCGAAAGGGGGAGTGATATGGTCGCTGATGATGAGATTTCCTGTATCGACGGTAAGGTCGATGATGTGTATACTTGTATTGGTGTGGATACTTGTATTGATGATGTGTATACTTGTATTGGTATGGATACTTGTATTGATGATGTGGATACTTGTATTGATGTGGATACTTGTATTGATGATGAGGTTACCTATTCCGATGATGAGGTCAATGATGAGGTTTCCGGTTACGATGATGAGGTCGATGCATGGTCCTTAGACTTTGTCTAAGTGGACAAGGAGGGATTGTATCATCCCTGGACTTCAGTCCCTGAATTGATCCGTAGACTCTTGTCTTTGAGAAAAATGTTGGTGAATGATGTAATGTGCGCTCTTGGACTGCTTAGCAGTGGGTGATCATTCACGAAACCTGTAATGATGTAATTTTCGCTCCTGGATTAGCAGGTGATCGTTCACAGGTTGTAAATCCTAGATTTGATCTAGGTCACACCCCAGTTGAAATAGTACTGGCTCTGTGGTTGACTGGAATGATGTAATGTTTGTTGTTGGACTACTCAGTGTAGCAGAAGGTGATCATTCGCAGGTACTGTAATGATGTAATGTTCTCTCCTGGACTACATCAGGTGATCATTCACAGTTGATAAAATCCTAGATTTAATCTACATCACATCCAGTATGAAAAAAGGACTGGCACTGTGGTCAGGATTGCATCGTCCCTGAACGCTTGGTTCAAAATGTACATGATGGGGATTGCATCATCCCGGAACCACTAGTTCAAAATGTATGTGATGGGGATTGCATCATCCAGGAATCACTAGTTCAAAATGTACATGATAAGGATTGTATCATCCCCAAACTTCGGTCCCTGAATTGATCAATAGACAGATGTCTTCGAGAAGTGGTCCCTAGTGGACGATAGGGGATTGTATCATCTCCGGACTTTGGTCCCTGAATTGATCCGTAGATATATGTCTCCGAGACAGTGGTCCTTAGAATTTGTCTAAGTTGATGAGTGGACTGTATCATCCCTAGACATGTTATGGTGTCTTAAATGGGTCATGTGTATTGCAAGGTATGCTGCTATGATGTTGATGATCGTGTGATGACGATGTTGATGATCGTGTGATGACGATGCTGATGATTGTGTGATGACGATGCTGATGATTGTATGATGACTATGTTGATGATCGTGCGATGACGATGATGATGATCGTGTGATGACGATGTTGATGATCGTATGATGACGATGATGTTGATCGTGAGGATCCAGATGATGATATTGTTGTAGTTGTTCAAGTGTTGCAGAAGATGATGTTCCGATATTGAAGATGTTCCAGTAACTGCTTGAGTTACTGATGATGAATAAAGAAAGCTTCTAATGATTTATAGATGTATCATGTATGATGTAGTTGATGACTCCTTGCTCTAGCAGATGTTGTTATAATATCCTTCTCGTTAAGGGGGAGTGTTGAAATATTGTAACTTCTAAGAATATTATATTTGTACTTTATTATTCTGAAGATGTTTCATTCCTCCGTGAAGACCTTATTGTATATCCGGAGATGTTTATTCCTCCATCGGAATGTGGTAACTTGGGTTATTAGACTTCCCTAGTGGGGGTCGGCCCTGTATGTGTTATGTGGGTCAAAGGGTTATTAGACCACCCTAGAGGTGTCGGCCCAGTCAGTTGTAATGGGGTGTTTAACCCAGTGGTTAAGTTGGGGCCGACCTAGTTAATATAAAATACAAGTCGGAGTTGTCTATAAATAGAGGAGGCGTGTTCCTCATTTAACACACATTGCACTCACTTATGAATAGCGCATAAGTGAGAGAGAGATCTGTTGTGGAGGAGAAGGAGCTCATGGTTGTAAATTACATCTTTGTATTTGTTGCTCATCTATATTGAGGAAGCTTTGCTGGGTTTTCTTCCCCATGAGGGTTTACCATGATAAATCTATGTCTCTTGTGTTTATGATGTGCTTGTTGTTCTTTCAGTGATCCTGTATATGCTATTATTGTGAAATGGAATATAATGCTGATATTTTCTGTCTTAGCATATTTAATCTTAACACCTTGGAGACTCGCTATGGCATGTGTCTTGTCCTTGGAGGCTCGCTATGACTTGTGTCTTGTTCTTGGAGGCTTGGTATACTTGTGTCTTGTCATTGGTAGCTATCTATACTCTTGACTTGCACTCTATAGGTACTCTCTATGCTTTGTCAAGCTCCAATAGAGATCTACTTTGTTGTCTATGGGTTAGGTATTACATTCTCTTGCATCTCTCCTTTGGCCTAGGGTATTTGGAAAAGGACTTGATAAAGCCATGATTGGATATTGATTTATAAGGACTTGATCATACTGAAAGGTTGGTGATTTATAAGGGTGCTATGACCGATGGGAACACAAAAGAACTCAAGCTAAACATAAATAAACAACTCAACACAAGAAATGAAAATTGACATATTAACATAACAATATCCAACTAAGTTATTGAAAGTAAACTAATCATATATTATTCTCCATCCAGATAATAAAATCGAACCACTTTTTGTCTTGCATCATGTTGAATTCAAATTGTGATGGATAATGGCCATATTGTTGCTCCTGTCAAAACATGGCAGATTGACTAGTTAAAGTAATTAATATCCAATCATTTAATTTTTTGTACAAAATTAAAAAAATATCATTTCATATATTAAGTATAATTTCAAATTTGCATATAGGCTTCTAAACCTGTTTAGCCAATGTGATGTGTGGCACGACATTTTTCAATCCTGGCCTTCAAGGCCTTGTCCTGAAACATACACTAATTCAATTTAAATATGCACCAGTAAAATATAAAATTCGTTTAATGAATTTGGAATAATCTTATGACCAAATTCAAATACCTATGTGCTCTCCTCATCATAATTCCTTTGTGCATCCGCTCTCTCATATACTTTCACGGCGTCTTTCCATGATTTCACACTTACATCAATTGGCCTTCTTTTGTTCCTTAGTTCCGGAGGAATTTATTTTATCTTTTTCGTTTGGTTGCAATGAAATCTCTTGCAATTTTGAGTCATTTTTTTTATCTTCTTTACTAACCAACCTGTCCCAAATTTAGTATCCATGTCATGGATGATTTCTTTCTGAAGGTGCATTGGTATCTTCAAGAATCGAAGATGTAGATACTCTTTGAAGCATTGAAGGAATGATTCCTTAAACCTGCACATGAACACTTTCCTAGCATATTCCATTTTGATATTCTCGGAGACAACAACATATTATACCTTGGTTTCATATGTACCAATGCAAGATGCATTACATCATGTACTCGTGGTGTAAGAAATATGTGTCCGAGGAGTGGATGGGACATTGGATGTCTCTTCTCCCTATTCCAATTCTTAGATCTTATTATGATTGATTTTATCCTTTATCTTTTGGATGATCTAGGATTTGATGGGGAATCAATCGATTCCCTTTGATAGCGTTGCTTTGGTTGGAGTGTTTCAGTTCCTTTAGTAGATTGTTCTTCCACATATTTGGCAAGCATGTACAGGTCCATACCTTCTACTTTCTTCACTGCTTCTACCCCCAATATAGAATACATTGCCTCTTTTAGTTTCTCACTATCATGTCCCTATATATGTACAATAAATTTCTTATTTTAAATTTAGAAATAAAAAAATAAACCGTATATTTATAGAGGAAATTTCTTCTTTTATAATTTTTAAATAAAAAACTAAAAAATTCAATTCAAACAAGCAATGGAAACACATACAAGTATATCAATTGAGTATGATATACCTCATTCTGGCAAGAATCAGACTCCTTTGCTAATTTCCCTATTCTACTTGACATTTTTTGGCGTCCTCCTAGGGAAAAACAATTTCCTCCAAACTATGGAAAATCCTTTCTCTTTGCTATGTACATTTTGTTACCTTCCCTCTAACTGTTAAAAACAACAGTAGTGTGAAATGGATGGACAAGGGTTTGATTTTCAGTTCTCGTAGGGAGGGAATGACATGCACAATTTGATTTTGTGACTGCTAGAGGCTGAATCGCACCTAGAAATCGATTTTTTTTTTAGTGAAATACACAACAGGGGAGGATGGGTGCCTCAAGATCTCTTCCCACCATTAATAGGGATCCAATTGATTAGTTTTTTTCTCTCATAGCCTCAAGGCATTGACGTGGTTTGCACAAACTTCGCACAGAAGTTCCAAGCTCCCTCAATTTTCGATTGTGACTATGAGAATAGAAAAATGGTGAATGCTTTACATTGTATGTGGTCAACGACAGGTTTTATTCATTGCACGAGATTGATTTTCATTTTATTTGGATATTTGACACTAAATTGGGTGCCATTGGTGCCATATTTAGCATCAATATGGGCAAAAAATGTAATCCTTTTGGGGCGCAAATTGCGCTTAATTTAGTGCCTACCATCTTTCATGACGTGTATCTATTGGAGGATATTCTGCATGCATCACATAAAACATCTTTTAACATCTATTCTTTGCAATAAACACATTCTAGGGATTCAAATATGCCCTAATAACTCTAAACTACAAATGTAAACATAAATGTTTTTAGAGGGAGTTGCAATCTCTAACCTAAAACTTACATAATGAAAATTGGATGTTTTGACAATAGGAACATGGCTCATGAGGCTATATACATGGTCATTTTTAGGAAACAATTATGTTAGTCCCTATAGGAGTCTTTCAGGCCTTCAAGGATAATCATAACTACTCATACCACCACATGACCTCTTACTAGTATTCTAGTCACTTTAAATAGTGACGACGATATGGGGCCCCTTGCATGGACTGTGAAAATTGAGCATATTAACAAGATAATATCAACAGCATTCTCTTGGTGCATAGATTTTATGTGACTAATGTCATTGTTGTCTATTACAGGATCCAAAGGGGCCATGGACAACATAGACCTACTAAATCAACAAGAGGAAAGTGGGTGGCCATAGAATCGGATATGGAATCTGCAGATATAATAAAGGTAAGAAGGAAAAGCAACCTAAACCAAAGGAGGATGGTTTTTATGAATCCACAAATGCTAAAACATGAACGAGATAAAGTTATATAAGCTATGTGTTTTTTTTTTCAAATCCAAAACATGATATCAATATGTCAAATATATTATCAGTAAAGCGAGGTTTTGTGTTGGATAGAATATTGGTTGAAATGATATAATTGGTGTACTAAACATCATTGACTATGTTGTGTATTATAGGGGCTAGAAGAGGCCATGGAAACAGATTGTTTCATATCAAATAAGGACACAACATATGTCGCAGGACATCAGGTAATCAAATTTTGACTTAACTTTGGAAGCATTTTGTGATATGTCTATCCTTTTTCACGGTATTATTAAAATTTATAGTGTATTATCCAATCTTGAAATAAATTAATCCATGTTGTTGATTATTTTGGATGGAGATTGAAGCAAGTGCACAACCTAAGTGTTCAACTAGCAAAAGAAAAATAATTATTTCAGTGATTGTGGACCTAAAACTATTAAATCACAAAGAACATAGTGGGTGGAAGTAGATATGACAATGGATCCTCTACACATGACAAATAATTGCATTCAAGAAGAGGTTGGTCATGGCTATAGTACATGGGATGAATACTTTGAGAAAATTGTTGTTTGTGGATGTTCTATAGTTTGTGGAAAGAAATAATTCAAACGAGCGATTGTACAAAGACATTACATATATAATGAGCTTACAGTGGGTAGTATGCCTCCTACAATCGATTTAAATCCAATAGGAATTGTGGTAAGGAATTTTCCAATTTGATATAAAAAAAATGTATACGTATTTTAAACATTGTTTTATATTAATATTTAAATAATTAATTTTTTTCTTAATGTATGCTTGCAAGATAAATTTCTCCGTTTAAAGTATCCTGAATCACCGACTTCCATTGTAGAGGGAGATGATCATTTATCAGATGATACATCTAAAACAAGTATGTGCCAATATACCAGCTCAGAAGATGAGGAATTGATGAAAACAAGTAACAGAACAAGAACCAGTTTAAAGATTCATAATTTGCTTAAATTCAAGGGGAAGGTGGACTACATATCCTATGAGAATGAATGTGATAGAGATGATAACTTTCCCTTGCGTTTGAGATCAATTGACAAATATAAATTTGACCGTCGACTATATTGCGCTTGGCCTAGGGATCAACAAATACCTAGAGTGTACGAGGTGTTTAAATTTTGGGTTTACAACTACATGATACGACCCTCCAATATTCATTGAGTGAATCTAGGCCTCTTTACTGACGAAAATGTACACGTGGGATCTAAACATAGAAACAATTCACAACAAACCACTAAGAGATTAATTCCATATTATGGTCTGTCATATTACAGTGGTGAATGGAGAAGACTAGCATAATATAAGCCTAGCATGCCAACATATGGTATAAATTTGAATATGTATATACATTGTCTCCAATTGGAAAGTGGAAAAGAAATTAATAGAGGTAATATTATGTATATAGATGGGCGTTCATACGCACACAAAAATATTGCAGGATTTATAAATAGTAGTAAGGGAAGGGACCCTACTGTAATATCAAATTGTCGATTTGTTGAGGTTATAAATGATAAAGATGGAGAGATGGAAAGAGAGGTTGAAAGATTGATAATGGTTGAGGATATTATGGAACTTACCACTGGGGATGAGTTATTGATTGATTACCCCTTCTTAAAATGCACTCCTGCATGAAAGAAAAGGGAAGAAAAAGGTAACCCTAAGGATGTTCTTAAGGGCATAAAACCAAAGAATAATAAATGAGTGTGGATTTATGTTTTATAAACTGTGTTTTCTTAGTAGTCATAGGGAAGTTGATGGATAGTCTTACTCATGCATTTTAGACTCTTCTTCCTGGGATGTTTTCTCCTTTTGAGAGGCTCGGTTATTTTGTATATTTTGTACTTTCTCTGATATAAGAGAGATCTCTAACTTACAAAAAAAAATGGTGTAACTTGTCAAAATTGTGTTTTATTCAAATCATTGTATAAAAAAAGTAGTTTATAAAATAATGTTCCATTATTAAATTGATGTATATATATGTTCATACATTTTATATTTTGATTTTTTAATCCATATCTAATTATATTTCTTTGAAATTGATATATTTATGATTTATCCAATTGTTTCTAAACATTAAATAATGGTTGTGTTTGTTGATAGGTAGAATATGATGATGAAAGAACGGATACTAATACACAAGATTGAACTCGGCTATTAAGATTTGGATGCGATGATCCAAACTATTTTTTAAACCATACCAAGGCAAAACAACATATTTAAAGAGAATTCTACCACTTGAGAAATTTGAACAGATGATGAGATTAGCATACGCTGACAACATGCCACCTAGCCTTAATGATGGTGATCATGATAGTGAAAATGCAATGCATGAAGAAGGATTGAATGAAATGCTTACAGGTTTCTTTGGGGATGGAAACAATGACAACAGGGGTAATTACCACCAACGTAATGTTGATGATCACAACTTGAATGACTCCATCAAGCAAGCAACAAAGACACCTGTGTTCAATACGGGTGCAAGTAGAACCTCAAAAATGGCATGGACATTAATGTTATTATAAATCAATTCACTATTTGTTTGTCTAGACAAAGGATTCACCACCCTACTGGAGTGATTTGAAATCTATTTCTTATGAATGCATTGTAAATGGGTGTACATAATTCATTTATGAATATTCCTAATATAGATTGACATATCAAACATGTTCATCATAAGTCAAACAATCAATTGATCTAATATTTGGAAATCTAATAGGGCACTAAAAACCAAAATATTTCCCAAGGAGAATGTGTTTCCATCAACTTGCAGAGAGGCACGTTAGTTGTTGGTTGAGTTAGCGACTGAAAATAAGAAAATTCATTCATGTATATGTTGACATAATTATTTTTGGGTTTGTTGAAAGGCTTTGAATGATATGAGAAAAGTAGCGAGACCCTATCTTTATAACTTGTTTCCACATGACCAAGAGTTAATGAAAAAGGATGCTAAAGAAGGTAGGCGCCAAGTCCCAAGAGGAGACATCCCATGTGGTCATGATGATAAACCAAAATTGGAGGAAAATAGGAGAATAATGGGTTTCATAAAATCAATGGCCCATATCGGACATAGGCAAGATATACGGCTGACTGGAGATTCGCTCAGCGTAGGTGCGAGCTATATAACATTGATTGCGATTAGCGAAATGACTGTTGGAATGTGATAAAGTGAGAAAACAATAAGCGGTCGACAATCAATGGATGAGGTTGATTTCGCGCGAAATGGGACCGATGATGGAAGTGGTGAGTGGTAGTGAAATGTTTACCACCTGCCATGCGTCAACACAGGATCATTTCGCTAGACAAAAAGTGGTAAGGAAAAACCGCCATCCATATTTCCGAAACCAATTATGTCAGGCTTTATAAAAGGAAAAAGGCACGTGAAAGACAGGCCATTTGTCATTTCACACCTGACGACAAAGACTTCTCGTGCATAGTTGGAAGCTAAGGTAGAAGTATTTTTTCCCAGTCACATACTGCCAGGTAGGCCACGATTTCCTGGAAAAGACTAAGTATTTTCTAGAAATGAAAGAACAAAGTGAATTGGAGTTTCAAAGTAAAGAATTTGACAAATTAGAAGAAATTTTTAATTATAGAGACAAAGATATTTTTGACACAATTTTATCCATTGGTTCGATTAGCGAAATTAAAAACAAGCTGAAGAATTTGGAAAAATAAGGGATAGATTTTCATAATGTTCATAAGTCTTGTTTTTATCATTTATGTTCTGATTAAACCCTAAACTTCCCATATTTTGTTACCGGATGTGCGATGGTTTATTTTCAATCTAAGAGGGTCATTATGGACTCTGGAAGATCAAAAATACTTTGTCAGGTTAATTATTCAGTCATTAGAGAGTCGTTAGAGGTCCCACAGTTGTTTTCTCTGAACCCTGAAGATTTTGCAAAAGAAAACCTAATTAATCTCTATAGACATTCTGTAGTTGAAATTAAACGTACATTTTTGTCAAAAAGTATTAAAATTGGTACCTCAGTTGATAATTTACCTTTCCCTTTGGACTTGACCCTGTTTAATGAAGATTCCCAGTTTGTCCTTTTATTACTGAGTCAGTTTTAGGGTTAGATAATGACAAGTTCGTCCCCGAAATCATGTTGATTTTGTTGTTTAGATTGAGTTTGCACCCATTTAAGTATGAATCCATTCAATATTCTTTCCTTAAATTTGATGATTTCGTAGCTGAAAATATCCATGTTTAGCCAGTGAATTTCCACACAACGAAACATTTCAGATTTCAGTCTTACCTAATGAAGATATTTTTGTATTCCAATGAAGAAAATTTATTGTTTCATGAGGTAGTATTCACATCTCAAATAAAAAATAGTGTATTTAATTATATGAATCTCATAATATCATAACTATACATTTTTTTTTTCAGGAAAAGCTACCCAGAGTTTTTCCTGAGATGAAAGATATGTTGCAATTCAGTGCAGAGAAGAAAGTTAGTGATTGGTTCCTTTTGAAAGAACATATTGTCATCAGAGTCTATGGTTTTGTCCATGATCCTTATATTTTACCTGCTTTCTTAACCCCAGGTATTTTTTATTTGGAATTTACCAAAAATAAGCTTATTGTGGAAAATGAGCATTTCTTAAGTTTTAGAAAAGCTTCTAATATTATGTTTCCTTTGAAAGTTGGCCCATTCATTATAAAAAATAAAGCTACTCTTCGAGTGGTAGAAGGAATTCTATAGGAAATCAATTTTAAAAAGGCTTCACGAGTTAACTATGATCCACGTCATATAATGTCTTAGGGAAGACAACATAATAAGAGCAAATATTTTGACCATCAAAAAGTGGAAGGATTGGATGGGAAAACTAATCTCTTAGAATATGATTCGGATACAAAATCTTCTGAGAATTTACAATCAAATCCCTATGCATTAATAAAAATTTTAGATATGTTAGTGCCCACTCCGGGTAACGTTGAAATTGTAAGTAAAAGGAGATTTTCTGAAACTACAGATATGGAGGTAGAAGAGTAAGATACAACAAAAAGACTTAAGTTGGATCATGGAAAATAAGTGGTTGAGTTAGAAAGTAAGAAGGAAAAGAAAAAATAAAAAATTCAAAGTCCAACCCTTGAGATACAGGAGTATGGTTTTGCTGAAGTAAAATAGGTTGGTTCCAGTGACAAGTACCAATTAAGAACTGATTTATATACCAAATATGGCCAAGACAAAAAAGATTCTTCTGAAAATGTTCAGAAGTGTTTTCCTAAAGTCAGGGATATATCAAATAAGGGGGTTTCATTGAAAACTGTTAAGTACTATGCAAAGAATACTCTGAATTTGGTAGTGGCCTTCGATGAGAAGGTCACAGAACTGAAAAATTAATTTGCAGCAAATCCTAGTTCCAAATAAGATTCATCTACATAGGCAAGCTGCCACTAGAGAGGTAATTTACACTGATTTAATCAAGGCCACTAATGCCTATTTCATTAAACTTGGACATATTCTAGTCCAAGTCGCTTTGAAGACGGGTAAAAAACAACCTTTCTAAACCCCAAAATCAAGGTTTCTAAAGTGCCAAATATGGTTCCAAAAGTGCCAAATCGAGTTCCAAAAGTGCCAAATCCGGGTTCCAAAAGCATACTTTTGCTTTTGATATTGCCACTTTTGAAAAATATTTTGTGCTTTTCTGATATGATAAATATGATAATGGCACTTTTAGAACCTGATTTTTCCCTTTTTGAAGGCTACTTTTGACACTTCCAATACTTAAATTTGCAATTTTTAAAACCAATTTTGACACTTTCAAGCTCTGATTTTGCACTTTCGAAAACCAAACTCGACAGTTTACAAGTATTATAATCACAGTGAAATTGAACATACTAGTACAAGCAAACATTCAAATGTATTATTTAACAAGATACTTTCATTTTATTCAAAATTGGCCTCACATCACTCACACTATTCAGGTGCAACAAGCAAGGACATAATTGATCTAACCAAAATGTGTCATTGATATCTTGGCAAGTATACGTTTTTGTTATAATACAGTTCCCTTCCTCATTACAAACATGTTTTTTCTTTCGAGTCATCTACAATAACTGTATTTGTAGCATCCCAACCATGGATCAAAATGTCGGCGAACTTTGTTAAAGGATTGATAAATACATAAGGATTTCCATCAGCTAAGAGGCTATGCAAGAACAATATTCTTGTGTTAAAACTACTCTAAATTGTTTCCTTTGCAATCTTGTTCTTTGTAATAATGTTGGAAAAAATTGTCAACATTTTTTTGTTGTGCAGATGTTCATACCCCAACTTCAAATATACTAAATCATTTTTCAAAAAATTCCCTAAATCTTAGACGTATAAAATAATACTTCGTGGTTGATTCGATATCCAATGTTCATCAAAATACGAATTTGTTTTTTTTATGAACTGTGTGTAACAAAACTCCATTGAAATCGAAAATAATCAATGGTTTACTAGTAACAAATATTCTAGTATCTACAAGCAAAAAAAACACACACAACCCAATCAATAAAATATTATGTTTCAATGTTTCTTAGTATATTTCTTGCATGTTCTACAATTTTTTAAACACATCACCAGATACATGATACAATGTCCATAAATAATATGAGAATTGTCCAAGATAAATATAGAAAAACATTTTACATCAATTAAATGTATAAGTTGTCAAAATATACAAATCACTAAATGAATTGTTGTTTGTATAATATGACGGTCATTTGAAGTTGAATGTATTTAAAAAACACCCCATTTTTTAACGAGGCCCGAGATAATTCAACATAGAACACAAAATTGTTTTTATAGTTATTTCTCTCTCTTGGGAACCGTCAAATGTCCAACTAGTTAGAATTTTAAAGCAGTTTTCCTTGTTATTATCTGTTGAATGATATTGGATAAGTACATCATTGAAGGACTTTTTGTATATGTGCAGTGCTTCACCCACATTATAATATGCAGACATTGAGTAATTATAAATAGTACTGTGTTTACATTTCTCTGAACCCCAAATAAACACAAAGTATTCATCCTTCAACCATTCAAATATACCAAGGAATTTTTTATTTCCATGTTGTCGAGTGAGGAAAACCATAAAGTAACACCAAAATGTTCTCTGGCAACACTGATAATATCGGGGCTGAACATCTGTACATAATAATGATAGCAATTATGGAAAAAATGAAATTGTTTGGAAAAATCTTCAATGTTGGATAACATATGAACTCCAAAGAGAAATCCCTCTACTACAAATACCAATAGTTTATTTTGCGGTGATATCTGGACTGCATACAAAAACCGTGACTATATATATAACCACAACAACAACACTTTGTTCATGAAGTTAATGATCACAGACATGCAACTGTAAATGAATATTTTGATTTCTAAAGTTTAATACAAAAATCACCCAAAATTTCATAGATTCCTGGATGCTTTAATAAAAGCATCACACTAAACTAATAATACGTTAGATTCAAATGAAAATAGCAACATCACTAAAAAAACATAAAACACTTTAAATGATTTAGAATCTCCATAGGTTACATTTAATGTTTTCGGCTCTTGAAAGAGGCAATGATAGGTCACATTTGATGGTTTTCACTCAACTATAAGAAGGAATTGAAGGTTCTGATAGTAGTTGATTCATGCATTTCACTAAAACCCTACCAGAGTCGATGTACCAATTTAATATCTGTCCTAGTGAACGATGCAATAAAGGGCTTACTCAAAATACATTTTTCACATGGATGTGCTTTCACATCATCACCCTCTAAAAAAATCATTGATGCATTACTTTGCAAAGATTTCATTGGGAACTCCTCCCACACATTCTCCATATTTTTAGTGTATTTCCTTCTTTATCGTTGGTACATCTCTCTCGAAACCATAAAAATAAAAGTTGTTCGTCATATATTTTTTCTGCACTACCTGCCCTCAAAAAATTTGTATGCAATGACTTCCCCTCATTGACCCAACATTTAGATGACCAAATACCAACATTGAATTTGGAAAGACATCATCCCAAAAATCATATCGCATTTTTTCGTGACTCATATGAAGTTTCTTTGTGTTTAAATTCAAATTCACCAAGAGTACTTTCTTCCCACATTTTTACTTTTTTTCCTCTAACAATATTTTTTTATTTCCCTTTTTTTCTCTTTTGGAGTCATTTTCTGTGAATTTCTTGCAAAATAGAAAACCTTCCATTTGTAATATCAATAACATTTTTGTATGGGGAGCTGCACATAAATATTGCTTGTCATTATAAATTTTGGAATAAATTTGTTTTATCAATTTAAGTAGAAAATAATCTTTTTATTTTACCTGTCAATGACAGGCCAACATTTGAGTGGTGAGTAACTTTGTTGGAGATACCGCGTTTTGACACCAAGCCCTTTATTAGTTCATTATTATCCAAGGAACCCATATCCAATGTGATTTGTTGGCTAATATACACGGACATCATCGATCGTAGCTCTGGTTGTGGATGATCCACATGTTGAATAGCAATCCAATCATCTTGACATGGAAATTTGCAGGTATACATTTTATATAACTTTTTGCATGTATTCAAGTTCACTATCCCCGTTCATAATTTAGTTAATTTAACCAGGATATTTGAAAAATAAATTGTTACCTTCTTGTCCATTTTGTCCATCTTGTTCACCAGTTTGGTAGTTCTTTGTGGATTATCCATCACATTCAGTGTCATCATCGGATACTATAATTTTATTGGATGATAACTGAGTGTGCTCTTTATTTGAAGTTGTAGTATAATATAAATTTGAAGAATTTATTGAACATAACCAACAGAGAAAAGTAAAATACAATGAAATAAGACATCTGAAAATGTTAATACAAATACCTTGGTTTATACCCAATTCATGATATAAATTGTTCATAAACAGCTCTTGTTATACTATCTCCACAATAGAAATAATTATTCTATCTGACAACATGATCAACGAACAAAGAAATCTACCTCATGTGTACAACAAAATAATTGTACCTTGAGAAGAGAACAGTCTGGAAACTATGTGATCCTAGAATTCCTATGTCCTTTCTTTTGCAAAAACATGGCTTCTTGAACTATCATTGGTAACCTTGGGAAAACGTAAATCAACCATTGGTAGGCCCTCATCCTTCCAATCCATATCCATTTGAAAAGTAGACAAATTATCCTCATCCCTTCTAATTATCCAATACTATAGAATAGAGAATCCTATAAATAAGTCCTTGGAGGAATCTCTATAAACTCCCTTGGTAGGATTCTGTGTTACCTTTTTTTTATTTTTTGCTGAAATGTGTGAAAGTGTTAGTTTTTTAGAATTTACTTCAATCTGATCTAGGATCTTAACTGAGAGAACAAAATGTACAGCATATCTACAACATATCAATCATGGACACAATAATGCAAGCACACAAGAGACACAAAGTTTACTTGGGGAAAACCATAAAGGTGAAAAACCCCAATAACTTCCTCAGAGATAGATAGAGCAATGATACAACCCAAGCATAAGAGATAGACATCTCTTAGCAGCAGCTTCTCCTCTTCCACAAGTGTGCCACTCTCCAAAGAGTGTGTGAGAGAATTGAATGGTCAAATAGAGTGCCTCCCCCACTCTATTTATACTTGACTTGACTTTCCTAATAACCTTTACTAGGTCGGCCTTAACTTAACCACATAACATAATGTTGGCTGGGTCGACACCCAATAGGGTGGTCTAATAAACCTTTGACCCACATGGCCGACCCCCAATAGGGTGGTCTAATAACCCTTTGACCCACATGGCTTATACAGGGCCGACCGCAACAAGGTAGTCTAATAACCCATCAAGTATAAGTTACGACACTTACAATATAAATGACGACACTTCCGTATAGAGGAATAATAACATCTCTATAGGAATACAAACACTTCCGTATAGAGGAATAATACATCTCTATAGGCGTAAAATATACATATATGAAATACATTCCGAAGTTACATATACATCAACACTCCCTCTTAAATAGGAAGGTATTTCTCGACACGGGTCTTCTAGCAAAAGTCTTCTTCTCTAGATCATCATCAGCGAATCATCGTTCTTGAATCATCATCATCGTCACCGCTGCTGCTATCTCAATAAATCTCTGAATCTACTCGTCATAGGAAGTTCTACAGAGCCAATCCTTTTTCATACTGGATGTAGGCCCACCACCTGTCGGTATTCGACATCACTGGCTATACTGTGGAATCCTCAGGACTTATTACGTGCATCACAAAACCTTAAAAGAGTCTCTTGACTAACAAGAACCCTAAAGAGCATCTGAGGCCTTTTTCATCCTAGCTAGATCTCCAGGACTTATTACATGTGACTTTCACAAAACCTTAAAAGAGTCTCTTGACTAGTAAGAACCCTAAAGAGCATCTGAGGCCCTTTTCATCCTAGCCATATCTCGAGGACTTATTACATGTGACTATCACAAAACCTTAAAATAGTCTCTTGACTAGCAAGAACCCTAAAGAGCATCTGAAACCTTTTTCATCCTATCCAGATCTCCAGGACTTATTACATGTGACCCCCACCACAAAACCTTAAAAGAGTGTCTTGCCAAGCAAGAACCCTAAAGAGCATCTAAGGCCTTTTTCATCCTATCCAAATCTCCAGGACTTATTACATGTGGTCACGGAAATGCCTTGAAAGAGCATCTGAGGCCTTTTTCGTCCTGTCCAGATCTCCCATGTCTACTTACATGCCATCCCAGAGTAATGCCTTGAAAGAGCATCTGAGGCTTTTTTCATCCTGTCTAGATCTCCCAGGTCTACTTACATGCCATCCCAGAGCAATGCCTCGAAAGAGCATCTAAGGTCTTTTTCATCCTGTCCAGATCTCCCAGGTCTACTTACATGCTCATCTGCACAAACTGTTCCACGGCCACTGAGTATCAACCTGATACTCACCATACATCATCCTGATGTACACATGATCATCCTGATCATAATCACTACATTGTCCTGATGCTTGATATCTACAGAAACATCCTGAAGCTCGTCATCCATGATCATCCTGATCATACAATGCATCTACCTGATGCATACCAAGTATCTACCTGATACATATCATCATACATGATCCACTTGATCATACAATGTATCCACCTGATACATACATAGATACATGATCCACGTGATCACACCATGTATCTACCTGATACATATCAACATACATGATCTACCTGATCATACAATGTATCCACCTGATACATATATAGATACATGGTCCAAGCATCCAACATGATGCATATACAAAATACATACAAATGATCCAACTGATCATATCCAACATCCAACATGATGCATACATACATAAATGATCCAACTGATCATATCCAACACCCAACATGATGCATACATACATAAATGATCCAACTGATCATACATAGCAGAAACTAGAACATCATCCGGATGCTCATCATCCAACACTTACATCCATAGCCATGTGAAGGATCCTCCGTCCAACATCCTTGGAATGGCTTCAGCAAATGTGTCCATCACTTCTTCCTCGAAGTGTCATCAATTTGAAGAAAACCAAGCCTCTCTCTGAATTACTCGAACTTCACTCTGGCCAATGGTTTCGTCAGTACATATGCAATCTGCTCATCCGTCGCAACATACAGGAGCTTCACTGCTCCTCTCTGCACCATATCCCTGATATAGTGATATTTGATCTCAATGTATTTCGACCTGTCGTGGAACACCGGATTCTCAAACAGCTTCACACAACTCTGGTTGTCACAAAAGATACCAGTAGCCTCCAGCGGGAGATCAAATAACTCAGATAGTATCTTTTGAAACCATACTACCACACAACTAGCTGAACAAGCTACAACATACTATGATTCAACTGTACTCAGTGCTACGCAAGACTGCTTCCTGCTAAAACAAGAGATCACACCTAATCCCATACTGAAGTAGCTCCCAGAAGTGCTCTTCCTATCTGTAGCACTGCCTGCCCAATCTGAATAAACATAACCCTGCAGGTTAAACTTTTGATTCGCATCATACTTGAGCCCATAGTCAACAGTACCCTTCAGGTACCTCAGAATATGCTTTACAGCAACGAGGTGAACACCTCTGGGGTCTGTCAGGAACTGGCTCAATGTGTTCACTACAAAGCAAATATCTGGTCTTGTGTTCGTCAGGTACATCAAGGACCCAATCATCTGACGATACATTGTGACATCAACCAAATCAGATGAAGCATCACACAGAGGCTTCAGTTTCGATGCCATAGGTGTGGCCATGCCCTTGTAGTCCATCATCCCAAAACTCTTCAGGATCTCCACTGCATACTTCATACCTCCATGCCTAGAAAATAGTGCATCATCCCCAAGTCCTTCATCTCAAACTCGGCAACAAGCTTCCGCTGCGTGATGGCAATCAATCTATCCTCACCTATAACAAATAGGTTATCCACATACAAATGTAGTATCACTGGATTTCCTTCCTCAACCTTGTAGTAAAGGTTGGAATCCACTTTACTCTTGGTAAAGCCCAAACTGGATAGAAAGCCGTCTATCCTACCATACCAAGTTCTACACATATATGACTTCCCGTCATGTGTCTCAAAACCAAGTGGCTGCTCCACATACACTTCCTCTTCGACTACACCATTCAAGAAAGTTGTCTTGACATCCATCTGGTGTATCTTCCATTTCATCACTACAGCTAGAGCAAGTACTGATCTGATGGAAGTGTGCCTGGCTATAGGTGTAGAATTCTCTTCATACTCAATCCCTTTTTCTGGGAGAAGCCACGAGCTACAAACCTTGTTTTGTATTTCTCCATGCTACCATCTGCATCATGCTTGATCTTACAGATCCATTTGGAAGTCACAGTAGACTTCCCTTCAGGTCTTGAGACTGCATCCCAAACATCATTTTTCATGATCGACTGGTACTCCTCGATCATGGCATTCTTCCCGAATCCTGGGAACTTCAATATATTCAATATCTTCAATAGATACCTTTGTTGCTGAAACAAATGTTGTAGTCGTTCTTTTGTAGGTGTTCGTATACGATCTTTCCTACAAAACAAGTTAAGTAGCATGATTAGAAACTTTTCATAGTTTTCAGAACAAATTCTTACACATAAAGAAATATGTCATACAGTCATGCAATTATTTTAGCCAATGCTTCAATACAACATTCATCCATATCCTGTAACTTTTTAGATGCCTTCCAATCTATACCAGAACATTGTTAAGAGTTTGCACTACTCCCAACATGTCAGCAAAGAGGTTTCATTCTATATAAGTAGAAATGGAATGTTGTACAGTTCCATAGGCCACTTACCCATCACATGCATATTAGTAGTATATTGTTCATCAATGCAATTATTCTAATATGCATAATACACAACCTAATTCTAGGAACATAAGCGTATACATCATTGAACAACATTATTTAAACAAACAAATATGTAAGAAATGGCAATTCAAATGCTTATATTTGTTTGGTTGTTGGGTGGACTCCCTCTTGATCTTTGAAACTCCATTCTGATGTGGATTGTGAGAAGTGGTCGACTCCCTCTGAATATCTGCATCCTTGCAGAAACTACTGGAGTGTGCTCCCTCTTAATCTTTGCATCCTGTATTACCTGTCCTTGAACTTATATCCATCATCGATCACTATGCATGCTTACAAGTATCATTATTGTGATATCCTCGAGATCTCATACATAATCATACATTTATTAGTATATTCTCAATACTATCAAAACACAATAATCTTAGGCATGTATAGTCATGATCATTTCAAACAGAAATAATAAGTATTAGTATTCAAGGACTCTTATGGTTAGACATATAATAAATTTAACTAAGAAACATAATATGCCTACACCCGTGATTACTCAAACCTATACTTTCATGACTCTCCTGGTTAGTCATATCATCAATTAAGGTAAGAAACATAATATGCGTACACCCATGATTATTCAAACCTATGAATAATCATTATCTATCATGCCATGTATACTTATATAAGAGATTCTAACACAAGGTAGGATTCTAACTTGATATAGGAAAAACATACCTGGATTAATATGTTAGTTGATTATTGTCTAACATACCCACATGATGTCTTCTTGTTCTCTTAAGTGACTTGTGCTAGTAACCTGCATATCTCATAGGTTAACCAAGTTATACATACCTCGTAAGTAGATCTTGTATGTGATCCATGGCAATGGATGAACCTTTGTCTTCATGTCACCATGGTCATATGTTCTTGAACTAGAACATGATTTGTCCTTCTTGATGTACCTTTCATGTTAGTGGACAACATCAACCTCATACAACATCACAATGCATTAGTACAATCATAAGTGTCAAAAACCCTAATCAATGAATATCTTCTATCATGCATTCATAATTTTATTAAGGTGATACGACAAGTCTAAAATTAACCAAGATTGTACTAACCGTAATAATATGAAGACAAACATATCATAAACTTAATTATGAACAGAATTCGAAACATACCTATATGAGTCATACCTGTCGAGATTGCTTGTAATCTTCTTATGTAAGGCCTCAGCCTCATCTCCCTCTGAAACAATAACTTCTTCACGTATGCAGGTGACCAATCCATTCTCTTCTAGAATTAACCCAATCCACTTGATTTGCAGGAACTGGATCTAGAGTTGGATTAGGGTTTGTTAGAGAAACCCTAAAAATCCAAAATTTGAATTTCAAACTTCTGAAAGGATAGAAAGATGCGCCTTGATGAGTTGATCAAGCCGGTATATTCAAAATTTGAAAACTACAAAGTTTCACCCCTCAAATTTGCCTTTGAAACTTCCGGATTAAGTAGACATGACCCCGAACTACGGTTTGATAAATCCCACCCTTCTTCCCAATCAAAAGGTTCGATCCAAAGCTCTAAGCTTCTATTTTTCTGAGGAGCTTCTAGCCGTGGTCATAGATTTAAAAAATTCCCATTTTTGCAGAAGCCCTAATTTTCCACTTGTCCGATCAAAGTCTTGAAATAGGGTCTGATCAATCCCGCCCTTCTGCCCAACCAAAAATTATGATCTTGGTCTCTAAATTTCGATTTTGATGAGTAGAATTCAGCTGTGGTCTCCGATTACAAAAGTTCCATCTTTCTCCGAAACCCTAAATTCCCAAAGCCATGAATGAAGGTGCTAAAAAATAATTCTGTTTTGACATAAATATGTACCTGATTGTTTCTTGTGTAACTCCAAACATTCCAATACACAGGGTCTGAAACTTCTACCTATGGTAGCTCGACCTGTCACCTTTCGAACCCCATAGGTATGATTGCAATTGGATTCTGTGAGAGAGATTTATGCCAAGTGTCGCAACGTGACCTGTTTATGGGATAAAACAAGAGAGCGAACTTGTCTGGCATGCTACGTGTCACTAGTTCATTTTCGGCCTCTAAAAACGTTACCTGAGAAAGCACGGTCCGTGCACTACCTATCAATTTTTACAAAATTTCATTTGGATCTTCCTATCCCAAGTTATGACCTTTTATCCTAGGTCACCTGTTTATGACTCGGATCTGGAAGAGGCAGAAACCCTAGCTTATACAGATCATAAAACACAAAGTACAACGAATTAGGAGTTGTCCTTCGGACACAAGGTATGTGGGTATCTGATATTTGACCTGTAAATGTTTTCGATCCGAAAACATCTCCAAAATGGATTTATAGAGCAAGTGTTACGATGACTTGTTTTGTTATATCAAGCCCTAGCATCGTAAGTGCAACAAGTGTCATACATACCATACCATACCTTCTTTCAGGCTAGCTCTGATACCATGTTAGTTTTTCATAATTTACTTCAATATGATCTAGGATCTTAACTGAGAGAACAACATGTACAGCATATCTACAGCATATCAATAATGGACACAATAATGTAAGCACACAAGAGACACAGAGTTTACTTGGGAAAAACCATAAAGGTGAAAAACACTAATAACTTCCTTAGAGATAGATAGAGCAATGATACAACCCAAGAATAAGAGATAGACATCTCTTAGCAGTAGCTTCTCGTCCTCCACAAGTGCGCCACTCTCCAAAGAGTGTGTGAGAGAATTGAATGATCAAATAGAGTGCCTCCCACACTCTATTTATGCTTGACTTGACTTACCTAATAACCTTTACTAAGTCAGCCTTAACTTAACCACATAACATAATGCTGACTGGGCCGACACCCAATAGGGTGGTCTAATAACCCTTTGACCCACATGGCCGACCCCCATTAGGTTGGTCTAATAACCCTTCGACCCACATGACTTATACAGGGCCGACCCCAACAAGGTGGTCTAATAACCCATCAAGTATAAGTTACGACACTTACAATATAAATGATGACACTTCCATATAGAGGAATAATAACATCTCTATAGGAATACAAACACTTCTGTATGGAGGAATAATACGATCTCTATAGGAGTACAATATACATATATGAAATACATTCTGAAGTTACATATACATCAACAGAAAGGTTTAGAAATCATACAAGAGTTTTCCATATTAGCTAAAAAAATACAAGTACATGTCGCTTCATTTGATTCTAAGTAGTACAAAAATGAAAGAATATCTTCTCTTGTCCAGGCACTATCATAATTACACATATCAACAATAACAAATTCACAGCTGATTGCCGCATCAAAAAATGCAATGGATCTTAGTGTGTTGACCAAAGATGCAGGATAACAACATTGACAAGCAAACTGTGAACTATATTTGATGGAGTCAATGGACATACCCATCCTCTCTTTATTGATATATATGTTCAATATTTTATCACCATCGTTTGGTAATTTGGTACGATTATCCTCTTAAGATTATTTCTTTCTCTTTTAACAGGAGATTTTTCTTGCTTTTCAGAGCATAAAATACTACATAGTTGTTGGAGATGATTTGGGGCCATTTTATAGATTTCAATGACATTATCATTAGTGATAATCTATGATCGAAAATTATGAACATCATTAACTTTGAAATATTCAAAGATCGAATGCCTGGTTGACCTCTCATCCTATATTCACTTGCAATATTGATATAAAGTCTCTGTGCAAACATTTTTGGTGACTAATGTGCTCAACCAAATTGATCCATTGATTATATTTTTCGCCGCAGCGGTCAATTCATATTCATCAAGATCATGCAATGGTCTAAAAAAATTAGATCCATGATTCTTTTTTTTATTTTGAACAAAATCAACTTGAGTGATGCTCTTGGGTGAGCATGGAAAGGAATCACTTTTGTAAAGCTCGAATACAGACATCCAATTGCTCCACAATCGATTTGATGTCAAAACAAGAGTTAGCTTTTCTTTAAGGTTGTCCTTTGTTTGAACAACAAAATTATCCATACATTAACCTTGGAAAGACTCCAAAAATATAAAATTAAAGATAAAATTTAATTTTCTAATTTCATAACACATGAATCAACTAAAGACTTGTTTGATAAGAATAAAATTCTATAGCTTCCAATCATCACTAGAAGCATTTCCCTTTCCTGGGAGGGATGTGTTAACACAAACCCTATTCAACAGGGGTTCCACTCACTGTCGACGCATACCGCGATCTCCCTGAGCACCGGCCCAGACAGGTTTTACCCTGTCCAGCAACACCTGCAGAGCAGATGAGGTCTCACCTGAGGCGATCAAGGGAGAGTGGACGGAACCATGTTTCCGCCGAATGAAGGAGGATGATTGTGGCAACAATTGCTTACCTTATCACAACATTCAAGACATATCTATGCATTCAAGTTTAACATCATTCACATTTGTAGCATCATTCAACAGAGACATTCATCACGACAAGTATAGCAAGAAGTCATAGCAACATGCATTATCATAAAAAGTACACAGGTAATTTCACCAAACAGTTCCGTCATGTCATATTACCTCAGCAAAAACCCTAATACAACATTTCCACAAAACCAGATCTCAGCAATATCTCTTGATCTCACATATAGACTCAAGGATGCGCATAATCAACATGTAAAGACCTGTACTAAGATATCATTCCACATACAACTTGTGACTATATATAGGCTTCCGCCTTTACAATGCTTGTCCACTTACTAAGAACTTCCTAATAGACACTTGGACAAAGGACCCAAAATCTAACTGACAAGGTCCAAATGACCCAAAAACCCGCCTACTGCGGTACAATTAGCCCAAAACTACATATCATATGGTCCAATGACCCAAAAACCCGCATTCTGCAGTACAATCGACTAAAAAATACATAAAATAATCTAGCCTTGTGCCTTTTGCAGCCTCTTCTAACTTGTCGTATCATCGGCGATGTTGCGATTATTCCTTGCCAAACTTCCTTTCAATAGACCCCCAACACAATCTTGTGGCTCGCCCTTGAGCCACGTAAAATGGACATGGTGTACTCTGTGGTCTTGACCTTGAAGTCCTCGTACTGTTGCTCGACTTTCGTCACCATTTCCTTTGCTGCCGTAGCCGCTTCTCGACTGTCGACGACGTCCTGGGGCGATGGGTGCATGATGAGCTTCGTATCCACCTGTTGACGATGTCCCTGTACTACATGGAGAACTTCGCTAGCCTTTGTGATAAACTGGCCACCAACATCCTAAAACTCCTCCATCTGCATGGCACGCTTCTGCTATCACTCATCGGCCTTGGCGATGCGCTGCTGTAGATCTTTCAAATCCACAGACTTGGAAACCTACTCCATGGGTGGAATCACACGCATCACCATTTTGAGTGTCACAAACTGCCCCTCCGCTTCCTACCAAACCTTCATCAGTTGTTCGATCTGCTCATCCTGAACGATCCGGCCCCAGAACTGCACAGTGTCAGTTTTGAGCCTCGTTGCTGTTGTTTCCATCTCCACCAGTTGTGTTGCTATCTCCTCAATTACGCGTTTTCGGTCATCCACTTCCGCTTGAGGGGTGCCGGGGTTCACCTGAGCTTTTAGCTCCTGGTTCTCGTGCTGCAACTGGACATTGAAATCCCCTATTTTCTGCACACGTTGAAGCATATCCACCTCTTCACTGGGCTCCGACACATGGTGATAAGCCTTCGCAATGGCCCGGTCTACCCACATACTAGCCTTCTCTGTGATAAGGCAGTCCTGCTCTTTCTTCAATTCTTCAATCTCGCGAGCCTTCTCAACTCACTCCTTCTTAATATCTTCCTCAATTTCATCCATAGCCTGCCATGCTGCAGCAGCCCGTGCTGTCAACTTTGCAATGGCTGCTTGTGTAGCTGCCTCGTGCTCCTGCAACTTCGTGCACTTAACACTGATTTGGTGCATTTTGTCAGCCATTTCTCAGCTAGCGACCATTTGGATAGTTGTCAATCCTTGCGCCGGCAACACGTTAACATTTATGGACACCTTCTGCAACTACTTCATCAAGGCGTTCACAGCCTCATCTTCAGTCACAATCGCAATCAAGGGAATCTCCACATTCCTGAACCGCGGCTCAATGCTCATTGTACTAACTTGTGGTACCGCTGCTTCTTCCGGTGCCCTCCGTGAAACCATGTCACACAAAGAGTCCATACGAGTAGTGAGCGCATGGAATCCTTCGTCTATGGCCCTGGTCATCTTCTGAGCTACTCCGGTGGATACATTAGTGATTGCGTTTATAAATTGGCCCAACTGCATTTCCATCGATAAGGGCCGCCCATTGATTATGGCTGGGTCCTGGTTCCCTTTCATTCTGTTTTCTTCCAAGTCCCTGTCACTGTCATCATCAGTCTGTGTTTTGATGGACTCTTGATCGAAATCATGATGACTGTGCGGGTCCTATGTCGATATGCAATCATCTGGACCCTTCGCCGGCTCTCTAGCCTCAATCTCAACCAAACCCATACGTTCATGCCATGCCACTGGCCATTCGTTCACGATAGCCTCCAATTCTGCCATCGTTACCTTATATGGTGTCAGCAACCAGTGCCTATCTGGGTCTCGGCGGTCGTGGACATAAATGGAATACGGTCGAATTGTAAATACCATGACCGGATTAAACTGCATTGTGGTTTCTTCAAAGAAATCGGGCACCCTCATCGCAGCCGCACAGAGCATCTCCCAGTATAACCAGAATAGCAGTGTACATTCCTTATTTCATTCTTGTTCTCAGACAAACCACAAGTTTTGATACCGTGCACCACGATGCTCTTTTGCAGCATCAACCTCCATACCCTGATATCCATTGGGCTCCTTCCAAGCCACAAGTGTAATCAACAACAACAACCAGCTATATGTGAGCGAGCCCTTACCGGCTTGGACCACCGCGGCATCTTCCGCCAACTAATTCAATAGAAATAGTGACCAGTTCATCTGCACCCCGGATGCACACTGCTCAACACACACCACAATGCCCGCATTGCACTGATTGGGTCGACCACCCCGTACCACTTTGCAGGAAGTATCTCAGTGTCGGTGAGCACCGCCTGATCATTGATCCTGCTAGTGCGGTAACCCTGACCATCCTTCTACAACTCATAGTACTTGATCAACTGTGCATCCATCTTTTTGTCGTTTTCCTTTCCTCGGACATACTGCGATGGGTCAACCCCATCCTTGGGCAACCCAGTGATCTCTACGATCAAGTGCATTGTGACGGGAATTCCTTCTTCTAGCCACAACGTACCGCCATGAAAGCATGCCAGCAACTTCTCCACACATGCATTGACCTCCGGCAGCTGTCCAAAATGGGGCATATTGATAAGGCCTATTAGGCCTGCTTGTTGCAAACCCCGCGCCTAATCACGAGGAACTGGATTATCGCTCAATTGCGATCCTGGGTCATAAGGGGCCGACATGATCTCCTTGTATGCCACCATGTCATGGTCGTCATATCTCATATGCAGCAACATCAGCGCAATATCCATAGAGCACTCCATCCCAGCAGGGAGCACTGGCATCTTCAGGGGGTACTTTTGGTTCCTCTACACCTTCCAGGAAGGTGCCTCGAGTACCCTGGGTCAACTGGGGGTGACATACCCTGGGATATCAGTGGTTGAGAGTCCTTCCCATGCTGCAGACTCATCAACCCGACAGCTAGATGGCCATACTCCCCCTTGAGCTTCCCCCACCACAGCAGAGGAGGACCAAAGCTGACACTTGCTCTGCGGTGATTCAGACAGCTGACCTCCTCAACACTTCTTATCAATTGTCGACGCTTGCATCGGCATGCTTGCAATATCTGCCTAAAGATTGACATCTCTTGCATACTCGGCTTCTTCTTCAATGGCAATCCCGGTGAAAGGAGACTCGACTTCACTACTAATCTCAACTGGTTCTAGCTCTCGTGGCATACTTTAGTCGGCGTTCTCAACTGGTGGCTTCACCGGCATAGTTGACAGACCCACTCAACGCTCAACACTCTGCAAGTTCAACTGAACCTTTCCCAACTCACAACTATACTCACCAGGCAATAACGATACTCTACAGCTCTTCAGAGGCACTTAACAATGAAGTTCTTGGTTCCATCTGACCAATCTTAGACCCTTTCTTATAGCGTCCAGTCGAATCCTTCGTAATCATCAATAAATCCTGCATTTCTGACTAAATCCTACACTTAATGACTGAAATCCACCGTCGATCTTGCCAGTCGATCAGTCAGATCCGCCATTAATTCCCATCATTTGAACAAGCATCGTTAATTAACTGTTTTAACTTTTGGCATTTATTGTTGATTTGACCCGGTCGTGACCCTACCACTTGTCGCGTACTGCTCCTAACTTGCTGCACAAGCCTGCCTTCCTGCACATTCCTTTCTCTGTCGGTGCGCCATCATGCCACCGATCACTCTGCAATTTTTTTTTTTTCCCGATGCGACTAAGGAATCATGCTGTTCCAAGCCCGACCAATAGGGCTTCAACCTGCTACCATTGATCAACTTCGGGAACATCGCTTCGTTTAACTGCTGCAACTTTACTGCTCCTCCTGAAGTGATACTGCTGATGTGATATGGACCTAGCCAATGCATCTGCAACTTTCCTGGATGTTTCATAAACTTGTTGTCGTACAATAGCACCAAGTCTCCCTCCTGAAACTGTTTGTTTTTTATGTGGCAATCATGCCAAGCCTTCTGGCGATCCTTCTCCACACCCTGGTGGAATCCTATGATAAAGCGATCTTCTTCCATTTGTACTAACTGCGCTAGACGTTCTTCTAATGTTGTTGCAGCATCTAAACCGGTTGCTGCCGCTATGCGCATACTCGGAACAATGTATTCCATAGGCATAATCTCTTCTTGCTCATACACCAGCTTAAATGGTGTCTGCCCTATTAACCTTTTACATGTGGTGCGATAGGCCCAGAATACTGCTGGTATTTTGAGATCCTATTCATCGCGGTTCACATTGCACACCTTTTTCAGCGCATGTTCCAATATTTTGTTGAAAGCCTCCATCGTCCCAAGCACCTGCTAATGATAGGGAGTACTCTTCTTATGTCGTATCTGCAGCTCCTTTGTCAATGCGCTGATGGTGTGATTGAGAAAGTGGCTTCCTTTATCACTCAGCAATATCTTGGGGCAACCGAAGTGAGTGACAATGTTGTCAAACAAAAACTGCGCAGCTGTGGCTACAGAACAATCAACAATTGGTGCAGCTTCCGTCCATCTTGTCAAATAATCTATCACTGTGATGATATATATGGCACCAGTGCACTTACCTGGTGGATTGATTGATCCCACAAAATCCACTGCCCATTTTTCAAATGGCTGTAGTGTTAATTGAGGCATTAGCGGCATCTCATCACTCCTGGATGGCTTCCCAGTTCTCTGATAGACATTGCAGGAGGTCGCATAGTCGGTCGCATCACTGTGTAGCATGGGCCACCAAATCCCTGCCCAAAGCACCTTCTAGGAAGTCGCCCAACTACCATAGTGCCCTCCAACCACTCCTCCATGTGGCTCGGACAAGATCTATGCTTGCTCATGGGGCAGGACACACCGACGCAATATCTCATCTACGCCCAATTTGTATAATTCCTCGACAATCAGCTGGAAATCTGCATCCTTAACTACCAACTGCTTCTTATTACTAGTGGTGAACTCTTCGGGTGCAGTACCCGTTGTCAAAAACTGAATGATGTCTTCAAAATAACCATTTGCGACCTCATCCCTAAACAGTTGTGCATCCAGCAACCCGTCCTCAATGTTAGTGGGCTCTTCTCCTGTTTCAATCTGTGAGAGATGATCAGGGCCAACATTCAACCACCCTGGCTTCACAATGAATTCAAAATCAAATTCCTGAAAAAGAAATAGCCATCGACATATCTTCCCCCCCAGCATAGGCTTATTGACTAGGTATTTCAAGGTAGAGTGGTCTGTGAATATCTTAAAATGTCCTCCCAATAGGTAGTGGCGAAACTTCTGCAGCGCATAGACCATCGCCAAGCCTTCCCTCTCAGTAGTAGTGTAATTCCTTTCCTCGGATGATAGTTTCTGATTTGCAAAAACAATAGGGTGATTAAGATCCCCTTTGCCAGGTTGTGCTAGCACCACTCCAAGTGCAGTCGACGACGCATCAACATGTACATGTAATTCCTTACTCCAGTCCAGAAATACTAATATCAGTGTCGAAGCCATCTTCGCCTTTAGCTACTCAAAACTATCCTGACATTTAGGGCTCCACTGAAATACCGCATCTTTCTTCAATAGCTTCTCCATAGGGTCAGTGATTGTTGCATACCTGCTGATGAACTTGCGATAATACCCTATATGCCCCAAAGTCACCCTTAACTGTTTAACGGTGATTAGCAATGTCAAGCTCAAAATGAGTGTGATCTTTGCTAGATCGAATAACAACCCTTGTTTGCACACAATGTGACCTAGCAATATCCCAAATGATGTACAAAAGATGCACTTCTTCAAATTCAGTTATATATGATGTTGACGACAATGCTCCAACATCAGTCGCAGGTTTTCCAAATGATCGTGGATCAACCCATAGACTATCCAATCATCCATATATACTTACAAAAACTTTTGAATAAAATCCTTGAATGCGACAACAACAACCCGCGAGAAGATCGCAGGTGCATTCTTCAGGCCGAACAGCATCACGGTGTACTAAAAACAACCCCATTCAGTCACAAAAGTTGTCTTATGGCAATATTCCTTTGCAATACGGATCTAATGATAACCCAAAAATCCATCCGTGAAAGAATACATCTCCTAGACACTTACACCTTCGAGAACTTCATCAGTAAACGGGGTCGGAAAGGGATCATGTAAGCAGGCATCATTTAACTTCTGCAAGTTGACACAGATGCACACTTTGCCAGTCTTTTTGTCCTGCACCACCATAGGGCTGATCCATTATGACTCTTCTACTAATTCAATGATACCAGCCTCCAACATGGGATCGAGCTCTGCCTTGACCTTCTCCTTGTGTCACGGATTCAGCCGGTAAGGTCGCTACCTGATCGATCTAGCATCGGGTTTCAAGGGGATCTTCATTTCCCCTAAGTCACCCAGACTACCTTTCATCTCCGAAAACTTTGTAGGAAATAAATCTTGAAATTCATGGAGCAGATCAGTAACCTTGATCATCATCTCATCATCCCAATAGTCTCTGACATTTAAGAACTTGGGACTGACCTTGGTCCCGATGTTGATCTTGCGGATCTTCAGCAGCTGACTAATCGGATCTCTTGGGGCATCAGGTGCTACCACATCGCAGCTTCCTTTAGACTCCGGAATATTGACATTCCGCGGATCATCGTCATCTACTGGCGCACTAGTGATATTAAAACATTCCATCAGTGACTGCATCTGGCAGTGCGTATGCAGATCCACAAGATATGCCACTGGAACAACCTCCAAAACTCCATCGCGGATAAGCTGCAAAGCATGATGGACATCCGGGTCGGCATCCGCAAAACTGAACGTCTAAGTAAAGCATACCATCAACTCTAACCAAATGGAAATTTCTCCTTGGAACTCAGCTGCAGCATACCATGAGTGCGGCATCTCATCCAAAGTATCGATGAAAGCATGGACCCACTCATCTTGTGGTCGTCATACCCCTAACCGTTGACACTCCATCAACTGACTACCTGGATCATTTCGACCGTCATACCTTCCTGTGTGGTAAACCTCGGTATCGTTAAACCGAACCATCATCAACCTCCTACACTACGACCAGCCATCAATGGATTTCTTGTGTGTCAACCAGCAGCGTGCGAGAGCAGCCTTCAGTGCTTCCCCCAATGCCAGCAATCATTGTGGTTCTGAGACTCGTGCTTCGAATTTCGCTAAGAAATAACCTAATTCAGGCAGCCCTTCATATATTGGTATCATAATAGTTTCAATTGCAATGCGGTATAAGGACTTCGTGACTAACCCACACTTGCGGAGTGACACCTCATGCAAGCGGTTCTGCCAATTCTCTAGTGCATCATCAGATCCAGACGATGCAGAGCTATCGCTACACCATCGAAGCTCACCGTTGTCAATCGGATGAATGTAATCTTCTAAAATGTTGAATGCATGGTCCCCTCCACTGCGATCTTCATCTTTCCCTAGTTCAAGGTATCTGCGTCCTTCAGCCGGATCGAACGGGGTGATAACTCTGAGATCGCGATTTTCAAAAGTCATCATCCGTCGCTTGAAGTTGATTACTGACCCACTGTCGTTAGCCCAACCAATCCCCAACACCGCAGGATAAGAGCTTCCTTCCTCAACGACCTCAATGAAATCAAAGTCAACATAAGTTTTCATACCTTCAATGTCCACCACCAACTGTGGAACTCTGCCGATTGGAGTCACCTTTGCATGATTAGCTAGTCAGAGCTGTACAGGAGACCAGCTCAATGGGGGGCTCCCCATTTTCTGCCATGCCTGCTTGGTTAAGATATTGACATCTGAACCAAGATCTAGAATAACTAAGTCGACATCATAATTCCCAATCTGAATATTCATCCGCATCTCCTTACAAGTCTTCCTCCTTTGCAAGGAATTCACCGCGGATTCCTGACATCCCTTTGGCAATCACTGTAACAACCCCTCAATCTCGATGAGTGTAGTAGGATCCCTTGCCAACAACAAATAGCTCTCTAAGAATCTCTGCAAAGTTCCAAACTGTGCTGATGGACTAGCTTCTGATGTGTCGTCAAAGATAGGGGGCATGTCACAGACGATAGCCCTACCTTTATCCAACACCCATCATGCCTAGTGGAACATATCGTGCTTTGAATTAATGTCAAATGACACCTTCGTCTTCCCGGCCATCCAAATCAGCAGATGTGAGGTATCTTCTCCCATTTTCGCACCTCCCCGAGTGATCACTGCAACGGTTGCATCTTGTGGCCTTGGCTCCGCCGAAATTTTGGTGACACTCGCACCCTGATTTGGATTAAGCGGTGGATTCCACAGTTGGTTTACATTTTGATTGACAGTCTGATTTGGGCATTGGTTCTGGTTCTGTGCTGGATGCTGCACCTAGTTCTGTATGGGCTGTTGTGCCTGAGGCTGATTCTGCAACTTTGGAATATTCCCCGCTTGCCATCGTGCAATTACCTGCGGGCATTTTTCTACGATGTGGTTTGTAACAAAACAAAACATGCACTATGTCTGCAACAGTGGGAAATCACGCTGGTTATGTCCCCATACTGTGCAGTAATAGCACTGAACAGGTCCATAACCTCCTCGTCCTCCCCCACGACCAAATCCTCCACCACATCCACCCCGGTATCCTCCTCGAAATCTTCCCTGCAACTGGTACTATGGTTGATTGAATTGCTGCTGCATAGGGGCTGGTTGCATACCTTGTCCTTGTTGCACATACTGCGGTTGCTGCACGTACTGTGGCTGTTGTGGAGCCATCTGCATCGAAGTATATCGTGGTACAAACTGCTGTGGTCATTGCTGCGGTACAAACTGCACCTGCGGTTGAGGTAGCGGCTGAACTACTTATAGTTGCGGCTGCGGTTGTTGTACGACACGCTAGTCATCTTTCACATAGAATGCATCATATATCCTCTCTTGGAGCAACCCATATGCACGACAATCCTTATCGTCATGCCCCACTGATTTGCAAAAGGTACAATATAGATTCATTGGTTTGGTAACCATTTTCTGCATGTATGGACATTCATCATGGCGGTGTCCATATATAGCACAAACGCGACATCACAGTACGCCTCCACCACTCAATGGGTTAGGTTCTCCTAAAACCAAATAGTTGCGGAAGTCGGGGCAATCGTCCTTAGTATGCCCTTCCCCTCAACATTGCGTACACCATACTTGTTCACACTACTCCTTTTCCTTCTTCAGATCTTGTAGTTGGACAGTCAGGTTAGCCAATTGTGTCTGTATCTGAGACATCCCAGCTGCATTTTCCCCAATCGACGACGCCTCCAATCGCATCGCGATCTCCATAGCTTCATTAGGTGTTGTAATATTCTGTTGCATCAGCGGTAGTTGAATGTGTGGGAGCAGTGCCACGATGAACCATTCTTTATGTTGAACAGTGCTCATATCAAAACTAACCCTTGCCATCAGCATCTTGAAGCATTGATCGAAGTCCCACACCAACTCATTAGGATACTGCTTAATGTCTTTCAATTTTGTGATATATTGTGCTTCAGACTTGGGCTTTCTGAATTATGCAATCAACCCATCCTTGATCTCATCTAGTGACTTTGCCAGAGCTCATGTAGGGACTAGAACAAATTTCATAAACCAATCTAAGGCGCAACCTTGCAGAGTTGTCTCCAGCTGTCCTTTTCTAATGTCATCAGTAGTGATCTATTTCACGGTCCAGACTACTTCACACAAAAACCAATATTGTTCTGGGTTATCTGTCCCATTCCCATGGAACAATGGTAACTTAGCATCATCGCCCGCCATCTTGGGCTTCCTTCTTGCCAAGTATTGAACTACTAGCGATCAAGTTTTGTTGACCTAGTGGCATCAAAGTGGTGTTTCTAACTGGTTGACAGATAGTGAGCAGAGGTGTGGGTAAGTTGTTCCTGGGGTTAGCTTCTGCCTCTATCCTGGGAGTATCCTGTGCGTCCTTGTCCGGAATGTGAGGTCGCTTCATCCCGTGTGGTCTTCGTTCGTGAACTCGCAGTTCGATCGCAGTAGGACCTTCTCCTATCGTCTATCTCTTTTCCTGTCGAAACCTCGCTCCTCCCCTTGTAATACCACTCTCTTCCTCGGCTTCACTCACAGTATCGTCGTGACCCACACACATCTACCCCTGATCATTCCATGTATCGCCCCCCCTTACTATCGTGATACTTATGGCCTCCACCCACCAGGATGCTTACTGATCTAGATGCACCTTCAATATACCCTTTTCGCAGATAAGCATCTTAATGGACAGTTGGAGCGATAGTAGAAACCTTCCCTGGGGTTGGTGGAAAAAATATCTTTCGGCCTCACTATAGGATTTTTGCATATCAATCGCAAATTCAGTGATATATCCTTCCAAAATACTATCGAGCCACACCTCAACAGCCCGTGATGCTTTATTGTCGACCTCCTATAGTTCTTGGATCAACTCTGGGGTCCAGGTCATTGTCTCACCACCCTGGAAGTTCCTCTTCTGAAATGTCAACTTCGCCAACCACTCAAACAAGAGGACCAGGAATTCACAGAAAAACCATTTGTGCAGACCGTCATGAATATATCTATCCACCCACTGATCTTCAACAAATTCCTGCAGCTTCTGATCAAACCAGCTCTGTATCTCCAGCTGTGTTGGATGCCACAACATATCCTCGTGTCACTTCGCACACGGTCCCAGCAACAGAATCATTTGTTAACACAAACCTAGTTGACAGGGGTTCCACTGACTGTTGACGCATACTGCGATCTCCCTGAGCACTGGCCCAGACAGGTTTTACCTTGTCCAGCAACACATGCAGAGCAGATGAGGTCTCACCCGAGGCGATAAAGGGAGAGTGGACAAAACCATGTTTCCGCCGAATGAAGGAGGATGATTGTGGCAGCAATCAATTACCTTATCGCAACATTCAAGACAGATCTATGCATTCAAGTTTAACATCATTCACATTTGTAGCATCATTCAACAGAGACATTCATCATGAAAAGTATATCAAGAAGTCATAGGAACATGCATTATCATAAAAATTACACACGGAATTTTACCAAAAAGTTTCGTCATGTCATATTACCTCAACAAAAACCCTAATACAACATTTTCGCAAAACCAGATCTCAAGAATATCTCTTGATTTCACATACAGACTCAAGGATGTGCACAATCAACATCCAAAGACCCTACTAAGATATCATTCCACTTACAACTTGTGACTATATATGCGCTTCCGCCTTTACAATGCTTGTCCACTTACTAACAACTTCCTAACCGACACTTGGACAAATGACCCAAAATCTAACTGACATGGTCCAAATGACCCAAAAACCTGCCTACTGTGGTACAATTAGCCCAAAATTACATATCATATGGTCCAATGACCCAAAAACCCACATTTTGCTATACAATCGACTCAAAAATACATAAAATAATCTAGCCTTGTGCCTTCCGTGGCCTCTTCTGACGTGTCACAGCATCGATGATGCTGTGATTCTTCCTTGCCAAACCGCCTTCGAACAGGATGGACTACCGCAGGATATCCATTTCTCCCTTACTTTTACAACTTGAGAAATGAATGGAGTGTCTGCAAATTCCTTGTTTGATAAATTTTGTTGTTTGCATAATTTGTTGATAATGTTTTGAGGAACATCTTTATGAAGAAGACAAGTTGTTCGATGACGATACCTTGAACGAACCGATTGATATTTATGAGTTTCAATGATTTTTTTCTGCACAGAAATAGTATGCTACCCATCCAATATATAAATATTTATTGAAGGCAAATTAATTTCGTCTTCATTTCTAGGAAGAAATCCCAACGTTGTCTCCTTATCGAAAGGCAATAGAATTGCATCTCTCAATGTTGTTGTAAAAGTTGAGACAAGAGATAAAACCATCTTTGCTACGACCTCCTCATCAACTTTTCGATATTGCAAATGCAGAGGCACACAAAAAATCTTGTTACGTCAATATAAAAAACTTTATCATTGAAAACAAAGTATTTGATCTATTCTTGTTGAACTTATTTTGAACTTTCGAAGCTCTTAGTCGCTTTCTGCATCATCGCTATAGAAGGACTTGATTTTAGTGCTTTGAAGGAATATTTTGTCACATATTTTTCAATATGATTGAGAAATGTTCTTCTAAGGTAGAAAATAATCTTTTCATGGTCTACATTTGACAACTTCTTTTCAATATTCATGTAATGCAATATAGACGAGGTTTTCACAGCCATGATTCTTTTCTTCCATATCGAGAAAATTCCTTTCTTCAAAGATGATGCAGTATTAATTCTGGAACGATTACAAACATCATACGAGTTAAACACCACCCTTTGATTCGAATAGGAAACTGGATCTGAATCGGGACCACTGTAGAGATTTACTGTTAGACCTTGTGCTCCCAAGCTTCAACAACTTACCCTTTACGAACTTGAGCTCTCCGACTTTACGGACTACTTATGAACTCCAAAACTTACTTTGACTTCTCTCTTCTTCTTACGTTAAAAAAATGACTCTATTTTTCAATGTTAAATACAAAGACCTAGAATTGGCTTCTCTCGAAAGCTACCATAACTCATAATTAATATTTCCAACATGAAAGGCACTTGAAATCTCACAAAATCCTCTATTTATTGTGAGGAGTAATCTCTTGGTGTCTTCTATAGGTAGACTTCGTTCTAAGTTTTAGGAATTTTACTGATTTATCACTTCATTATTTTGACTCTTGTTAACAATAGTAGCAACATGTATGTGCCTAGAAGGAACTCGACATTTGTTACAAGATTCGAGGCTACTATATCGAAAATGAATCCTCTAGGCCTTTGCTGTCCAGGTTAATATTTATTCTTGTTTCTTTTGGGGGTTTGATTTTGATTTGTTTTATTCTTCTCTTGTATTATAGAATTGTAACTGACTTCCAAACTTGTCATTATGGCTACAATTGGATTAAATGAAGCATATATACTTTATCGCAATTCGATTCAATGAAGAATATATACTTTATACTTTATTGCAGTGCTCTCAATTCACATATAATATACGCCTCCTTCATTACAAGGAATACAATATACATTCAAAGATATATCCATTACAATCCATTACAATCCATTATAGGAAGAGCATAGAATGCCAAAGTTAGCCAATTCTCAAGGGGAACTCCAATTTTACAAGAAAATATCTGGAGAATTCTCAAAAAGCCAGAGTTGAGCAATCGTTCGACTCAGCACTGAACATGTTACCAGGAAGAACCTTCGGAAATCTAAAATTTATGAAAATGTGAAGAGAATAACACTCATAGGCATAACTAAACAAAATCTATCATGGCTCTTGTCATGGTCTCATTATCCTACGAAGATGCAGCATCTCTTAATGTACATTACCTGGGCGGCTAACAATAGGTCAACTACTATCTTTAATTAGCCCATAATGGGCAATTATCAGAATTCTTGGATCATGAAATACCTACACACTATGACTTTTGAATTTCGTAGTAGGAAAACAGTACCAGTTCCAGTCCCAAATCAAGTAGTAAGTGTCTCATTTTTTTACCTAGAAGCATTTTTGACATCTTTAACTTTATTTCTGGCCATATGAATATTGGCTGCCCTAATTGGCAACATATTCATTTCATAAATTTATAATTTCGTATTGTAGGGTTAGGATCTTATAGTCAATTATTCAAATACATGAATTTTGGTTGCCTATAGATTGAATCCAAGTTTGAATGTGCCGTACGCAGAAAATAATCATATGGAATGGACAGTTCCAGGCCCGACAGTTCATTCTAGTAATGGAGAGACTGTTATAGTGACTGTTCTGTAATCTGTAATCAACTATCGCTCTAGTCTATGTATTAAGTAATGATGAACTTGAAAATCCCTTTGGTTTCCAGAGCTGGAAGTAGTTTACATTTTACAGAGCCACCTTTTATTGCTACAGCACTAGAACTCGTTTGTTATGATATAACCCTTATCGAAGTATGGCTTTTTTGGATGACATTTTGGCAACATCAGCAACTAAACCACAAAGGAACAAGGAGAAATAAATAACAAGAATTATGGTCATAAAGAGAACAACTTAGAAGAATCCAATTTAGCAACTATTTCGCCATATGGTTCGCCATCTTTCAAAGACTCACGCAAACGAAGAAAAGCTCTAACTATCACTACACATGCATGGGTTGAATCAGTTTGTTTTCGCATACCTCTTACGTAGAACCCCACGTCAATGCAAAAATTGAATCAGTTTAAATACGTGAATGGACCATGGAAAAAATTGAATTAAAAAAGCTCAATAATTTTAAAATTTGATTGGACTTTCACTCATCCTATGATCATATTTGGTCACAAATATCTTTGTTTGTACAAATGTCATAGAAGGTGGTTTAGTCTTTACTCAACACCATTAAATGTACACCATAAATATATATGTTGAAAGTCTTTTATTTATATTAAATGATACTATTTTAATTATTAAAAATCAAGCTTTACAATTTTGGTTTCAATGATTTGATAAATATATATGTTTGAAAGTCTTTTATTTATATTAGATGATATTATTTTAATTATTAAAAATCAAGTTTTAGAATTTTGGTTTCAATGATTTCATTTCAATAGTTAAAATTCATTTTAGAATTTTAACTTTAAGATTAATATTTTTTTATAAATATATTTATATTATTTTTTCATAATTTTATTTTAGAAAAACAACTTAAATATTAATACATTATTTTAACATTATACATGTAACATTATTTTAACAATATGCATGTAACATAAAATATGTAATATTATTTTAATAATATTAAATATTTTTTATAAAAAAATAAAAATATTAAATCTCATCACTTCACACACTCATAGATTTATGATATAATCATAAAGTTCATTCTTTTATTAAAAAACAAAACAAATATAAGAATATTGAATATTTTTGATAAAAAAATAAAAATATTAAATATCATCATTTCAATGATACGTTCATGATATCATGATAAAGTTTATTCTTTTCTAAAAAACAAAACAAATAAAAAGAAATTAAGTAAAAAAATAAAACAAAGATCAATATTATAATAACAAGGGTTAAAGGTATAACAACAAGGTCAATTGAGTGTAGATCAGGTGGTTGGGAAAAATGTTAAAAAAAATATTGTATATGAAAGAATGTATGTTTAGATTTTACTAGGAAACATATTAAGTTTTTAGATTTTTTTTTGCAAATATTAATGTTCTAATTTATAAAATTTGTTTCCACACATTAAATATTTTTGTTTGGATATAGAATACTATTGCTAAAGAGCAATATTTGCATCTAACAACTAGAAAATGGTTGAGAATATACATGATCAGTTGTGCTAACAAATAAAAACATAATGTCAAGGACATTGTTAGCTAATGCTAAAAGGAATTGGACACGACAAACATTTACTAGATGTATTTTTGGATGTAAGGAAAACAGAAGATACACCTTCAAACCTAAGTCAATTTGCATAAAAGTGTCATAAACATATATGTTTTTTATATTTCAAAAGAAAAAGTAGCTTAGTACATATAATTAAAAAGAGGAGGTATCAGAATCAATGGATGGAAGTTATGCTATGACATATGCTATGTTCATATATATATATATGACTCGAACTAGTTTGTTGCTTTTCCTATTTGCATACTTTTTGTTTTGCATAGTCTGGGAATTTCGCAACAGTAACATCAAAAAAGTGAAATCCAATTGAACCAAATAAAGTAAACTGAAAAATAGAAACTTGCATGGGTCACTGAATACATAAAAGATAGAATTTTTTTTTTTTTGCATATTCATCAGAGAGAACATCGACGAATGTTGTTGTAGAAAAGCACAATAGCTGAGATCCTCGTGATCTATTTTTGACAAAAAAATTTAATAGGCACATGGGTGTAATTCTAGATGCCATCTATTATTGTATTTGGAAAAAAATATTTTTGTAAATTTCATTTGGTTGCAACTGCAATGGATATAAGTTTGTTGCAATTTGTTAACAAAAAAACGATGCAATAGTTATTTTGCAAATGTATGTGAAATTAAGAAAAATATTTCAATTACACTAGAAACATACAATTGCAGTGTCAGTTACTGTATCTCCATCCTTTATGCTTAATTCATAGTTTCGATCACTTTGTTGATAGCCAATGACAATTGCTACAACAGACCCGACACACTACATGTGCAGTGAATCCAAGAGGGAATATATAGTTGTGTCTGGTGGAATTCTATGTTGCTGACAAACTTTCGATATTGGTTCAACTGAACATTGTTCTTGTTCGTATTGCCCCTTGCTTTTAATTGAAAAATATGTAATCCATACGCTAGCACCAAGAGAAAAATAGTCAATGAAACGAGATATAATATTGTTGTTAATGTTAACTGTGGCTGTCAGTTGACTTCCTTTATCTAGCAAGTGAACATACATTAAGTGTGCTTGAACGGGTGAATTTGGATTTTTGCTTTGTGTATGTCCATATCGGACCATGACATCTGCTACAGATACATTTGTATATGTCGTTGAAGAGAGCTATATGATAGAATATGATGGTTGTTGTATTTGTGTAATCCTAGAACGAGCATATGCAAAATATCAAGAATGGATGAGAATAATGTTACAATTCGGCCTACTTTTTTTGTCAATAGTTTCTGCATTTTTCCCTAATTTTTGTTTCGTATAGAAGAATAAAAAACCTTTGAAATTATTGAAAATGTAGTTACCTTTTCCCTATGTCTTCATCCATTATTTAGCACTGGACAATGGAATAAACAAAGAAGAGAGCAAGAAATCCAAGCATATGGTGATGCTGCTGCAAACATTATTTTTCTTTGAGAAATTACTAAAGCAGAGTTGATTTGTTTTCCTGGTATGCAAATATCAATAACAAGATAAAAAAATTATACTTGTTTGAATCATGTTGAATGGATTTGTTAATAGCTATGATCCGAACATGGCATATGCAACAAAAAAATAGCATCATTGGTATCAGGCATATAACTTAATGCATACATAAAGTTAGTACTAGGAAGAAGTGTTTCAAAATATTTGCAAATGAATCGAAAGACAAATGTTACTATGATATGTGCAATAAGCTTCGTCCATATGAAATCTTATTTAATCAGTGGACAAAGTTGTCCAAAAATGATCTAGAAGAGAGCTAGTATTGATTGTTGCTTTTGTTGTATGTAACTTAAAGTTATGACTTTCCATAAATAGGAAAAACATTTTATGTGCATTGTTGCTTTGCAACATGTCAAATTTTAGATCACCAACAATGACATTATGCTCATTTGGTTGGATGTTTTCTAGGATAGTATGAATAAAACTAAACATTTCTTGAAGCGGTGTATGTGGTGAAATATAGCTATTTGTTAATTTGACAATCATTTTTCTTATTTGGAATCTCATAATAACTGTTTCAACATGCTTTGTTGTGTAATTGTTCAGTTTCATGACTACTATGTTTTGTTTATGACATTTAATAATGCCATGAATGCAAAATGCATATAAATAGTGGTAGGTTTTTGCAAGTACACTTTCCTTTGGAAAAAGCTTTTTTTATGTTTCTGGTAGACACAAGATATCACTTCCCATCAGATCATAGTCATTTACAATACTTTCAGTATGTGATGTCAATCTTTGTATATTCATTGAACATATAAGAAATTATCCTTCTTCTAGTATTGATTGAAATCCATATTCAAATTACAAGCACGCTTTATTTTGAAGCCTAATTATTTCATTAGAATCCTTTTGCAAAGTTGAGAAATTTGATTGTTGTAATGTGCTTAAGAGATATACTTGGTGCATATCTCTAACACAGGATGGAGAATTGTATACAAGTCCATGTTGTTTAACCCCTTTTGGATTAAATGTCAATTTGTCCATTGTAAGGCCTTGTGATCTATGTATTGTTTGTGCACATTCCAATTGGACATGGAATTGTTCACACATAATAGGTGTCTTATTTGTAGATATTGTTTGTCTAGAGATTCTTGTGATGGGTGTCCAAGTACATGGTATCTCAGATGTGAACAAGTCAATCATTGTTGCTCATTACATAGATCCAATTGATGGTGATTTGAATTGGTGGAAATATAGTGGAAGGGAGGTCAGTTTGGGAGATTATATCAGTACTAAACAAATTTGTGAAGGAAAAAATTCTAGGCCTAGATGGTTGGACTCTGGATTTCTTTATCCACTTCTTTGACTTGGTTGGCACTGATCTCCTGGATGAGGTGGAGAAATCTAGGATAAAGGGCTATATCTCGACTGATATGAATGCTAGATCTATTTCCTTGATTCCAAAAACAGATAAACCTAGGAATTTTAATTATTTCAGGCCTATATCACTTTGTAATTTGATTTATAAAGTAATTACGAAGATTATTTACAATAGAATTAAGCATATCCTGTCTAAATTTTCATATCTAAGGAACAATTTGGTTTTTATTCAATAGGAAAATTTTGGATGTTGTGGGCATGGCCCGAGAATGCCTTCATTTTATTAAAAGTACAGATATTCAAGCTTTCATATTAAAGATAGATTTGATAAAATCTTATAATCATGTGGATTGGACTTTTCTGAGGTTTATTCTGATTCAGGTTGGAATTTTGGTTGAAGTGACTCATTGGATTATGTGATGTACCATATCAACTTCCTTTGATGTTCTGGTAAATGGATCTCCTACCTCATTTTTCTCTTATAGCATAGGACTCCGAAAGGGTTTCCCTTTATCGCAACTTTTTTTTATGCTCCTTATTGAAGGGCTCAATAGACTAATTGATAATGCTAAACTTGGTAAGAAGATCAAAGGTATTAAAATATCCAATTCTCTTTCTATCACACATCTATTATTTATTGATGATGTGATTATATTTGGGTGTGGATCTAAGGTAGAATGGGAGATATAAAAATCCTTAATTGATATATTTTTGCAGCTTCTGGTATGGCTATTAGCCCACAAAAATTTATGTTTTTGTATAATAGTTTCGAAGAAGAAATTTGTGAGCATATTTCAATACTCTTCCATACCAAAGAGAAAATTTGAATTGTGGCATTAAATATTTAGGATACTACCTGAATTCTAATTGTTAGAGAACTCGGGATTGGAACTAGCTCATTGAGAAGGTGGATAAGAGGATTAGCAACTAGGCGTTCATATGGATTTCAATTGGTGGCAGAGTTGTCCTAGCTAAATCATTGGAAAGTATCCCAGTCTATTGGTTCTCACTCAGTATGGTTCATGTTTCTGTTATCAATTCAATTAGAAAGAATATTTTTCACTTTTATGGGAAAGTAATATGGAATCCTCAAAGCTTCACTTATCTTCTTGGGAGAGCCTATCTCTACCTAAATCCTTTGGTGGATGAGGGCTAAAAAATATGAGCTTTCTTTAGTCAAGCATTGTGTGCCAAAATCCTGCGGAGATGCTTATTTAGGGATGGACTATGTAGCATTGTCCTTAAAACCAAATATTTAAAATCATTCTCTATATCGCAATGGATTTGAAGTTATCGTGGTGTGCCTTCAAATGTCTCCATTATATGGTGGGGTTTATTGAGATCCTTTCCAATTCTAAGTGAGTGGTCAAGATGGAAAGTTGGATGAGGCATTTAGACATTTATTGGTATTGATCCTTTCATAGAATCAATGGGTAATTACAAGCTATCCCCCTTATTGTTGGAACAAAATTCATTCAGCCAATATTCAATTTCTATCATAGGTGAGGTGTTCTATAGGACGAGAAGCTTCTTCAACTTATTGGTACTTGGCAAATGATCAATATTATATTTGGAGGTTGTTGATAAATGGAACAAGTATGTCATGGTTCTAAATGGTGCAGTGATCACTTTCATTGATAAAGAGGATGAGATGGTCTAGGATTGGGAAGGTGAAAATGGTATTCTTATTGCTAAAAAGGCATATTAAGCGATTATTTTCAAACAATTTAAGAATAATCCAAAGTGGTGGGAAAATAATTTATGGAAATGGAGAGTTCCTCTAAATTAGATGTTTTTTGTGGCTTTGTCTTGAGAACAAAATTCTCACCTGGGATAACCTTCTTAAGTGAGGATTTATTGGGTCTAGGATTTGTTAACTATGTCTGAAGGAAGCTGAAACAAACTCTCATACTTTTTCTCATTGTCTTTTCTTCATATCTGTATGGTCTGAACTTTGTGGATTCCTTCATATTTAGATAAATGGGACTTATCTGATTCCTAGAACTATTTGTTCCAGTGGAATCAGTCTTATACAAAAGATAAGTATCTTCCTTCCTTTATAATTTCGGAGGTGTGGAAAGCAAGAAACATGTTTATTTTTTAAGCTTCAAATCCCACTATGTTCTTAGTCTGTAAAAAGGTTGTTTGCTCCCTCTTTGAGTACTTTAAAGAGAAGGATAAATATAAGACTCGTGTTCTCAAATTGCCAACTCTGGTGGATGGTATGTACTGGCTATTTTGATGGTGTTGTAGAGGAAGGAATTTGTGGTGTCGGTATGGTCTTGAAGATCAAAAGAGATCATCATATTAATTAATGGATGGCTGCTAGAAATGGATCCAACACAAGAGAAGAACTTATTTCTCTCTAGGGACTTTTATGGTTTTCTTGGAGAAAGGGTATTTTTAATATCAAGATATTTGATGAGTTGAGAGTGCTGATCAAATGGGCAGCTATATTATCTTCCTTACAAGTTACAAGTCATCAACTTAGATCAATGGGATGCTAAAATTGGTAAGTTGGTTAACTATTTCTCACACATTTCTTTTGAACATATTTTCAGAGAACTTAACTACAAGGAAGACACTCTATTAAAAAAGGCCCTTGGGGTTATGGATGGTTTCTACATTTTGAAGAACTTTCAAAAGATCATGTGACAGTGGATTTTGGTCCTATCTATATGTTCTAGAATGTTTTTTAGAAATTTGTTCTTTCCCTGTTCTAGATAAAAAAAATTGAATTTATGTAAAATATTGTAGTCACTAGCAATGTTAGGGGATAGCTATTGGAAATTTGTTATGTAGTAGAATTTTTTTGTTGTTGGAAGGTTCCACTACTCACTTGTCTAAACATAGCATGTTGTTGTGCAGAAACTCCTTTGTAACTTTGATTCTAATATTGAATAACAAGTTACAACTTTTTTAGTTTTGAAAAAAAATCACCATATCCTCTATGTATTCTTCGTTATTAAAAATTTGTGAGCATGGTCTTTCATCTTAAATGACTTAAGAATGTAGCTTGACTTTTTATTATGGTTACAATTTTTTTTTATATGAGGTATATGGTTGATTGGAATTGTATATATTAATTATCTATATGGGAAAATCAAATTATTATAAATATATTGGATGGTGTTGAATCTGAAGGAGGGCGCAGCAGATAGTGAACAAGCCCAATGCCCAGAAGCTCCTTATCCATTTCATTAAACCAAATATGTTATTTATACATGCCGTTGATATCAGGAACCAAATCTAGAAGTCTACCTGGTAGCAATTTGTTGGAGTGTGTCAGAGATCAAAATTTGCAAGGATCGGCTTCATAAACAAGCTATCTAACATTTACAACACCCTATATAGTGATCTGACTACTCGAGGAAGAGGATGTGGGGATTGGAATTAATTTCCAACACTCCCCCATCATTCTAATAGCCATAATTACAACTACATTGTTTACAAAAAAAAAATTATGGCATGCTCGTCTAAAGTCTCAACCATGCAGCTTACATGTAGTCACAAAAAAAATATTCATTTTTTTCAATTTCCTTGTTGTTGTTGTTGGTTCATAGTATTCATCATCACATTGTTCTCATGTCTTAGAGAGTCTTATGGTGACTCTGTTGCTAAAGCTTTCTCAACTACATACCAAAGGAGGAGGCTCACTCTACTCTCTTCCTTCCCCACAGGTGGCAGACTTCAGCAAACCGCACATCAATGGTGGAGGATCATAGAAGATCTCAAAGATCACAAAGCTCACAAGGAAACAACCTTAAAAAACAAAAATCATTCTTTCAGCAACAAACAACATGAAATTTATCCATCATCAAATAGTGGCTTCAGCCAACATCATCAATTCAAAAACAAGACTTAAAATTACTACATTATACAACATTGCTGCAACAAATGCAAGACGACAAAAAAAACCATCCAAAATTCTTTGAACCGAGTGTGTGCAAGAAGATGAGGGACCTTTTAGATGAAATCCTAGTTTTTGAAAACACGTTCACGTTACAGAAAAATATAACGCGTTTCTGCTACATAACACTTGGTATGGTAAAACCCAAGCCTGACATGTCATTAGACATGTAGGTTAGGTAAACATAACGCATACGCGTTATAGAACTACAAAATGCATACGTTTTATGTAGTTATATAATGCGTGCGCATTTGTAAATCTAAAATCAATTTAAATACACAGTCCCGATCACCCGCGGCGCATTTCAATTGGAGGAGCCGGATTTCATTGGAGGGGAGGAAAATTGATCGGTGAGTTGTCATCTAATCAGGTAATTCATTCACCCATACCATTTTTTTGTCAATTATAAACCTAAATTACCATTTTTTTATAGTTTAAAACATCCTAATTTTGTAATATTTATCAAATTGGAAATAACCCAATCTCTAATTAAATTCACATCTCCCTCAACCAAGATGAGTGAATAATTACAATGAATTCCTTTTCAAGAACTCAAAAATTCCTAATGCAACCAAAAATCGAAAAAAAATATAACTCCTCCCTTTATACAATGTATCCATCCACATGAAACCCAAATTTCCAACCCTCAAAGGCCATTTCCCCATGATACTAATTGAATAAGTTTCCTCGGAAATGGCCATAACAAGATGAAATGCATGCACAAGCGTGAATAGAAAAAATGCATAAAAAATTAGTATCTTGGTTTCTCAAAATTTCATCACAATCATTTGTTCATGAACATAGTCAAAATTTCATCACAAGTGTATGTAGCTATACATTGCCTCTTAGTTAAGCACCCTTAACTAAATGCCAAAATACATTAACAAAGTGCCTCTCGGGCATGCCCTATCCACACCCTCGATCAATCTACTCAACGCTTAGGGACCGTCGATTCAACTCAAATACTTCATTTAAAAAAACACTTTGTTTCTTATTTAATTTTCTGAGCTTGCCATACAATTTAGAGATCGATTTTGCAGAGAGAAATTGTCTCTGTTTTTCTCCAAGGAATTGATGATTCCGAGCCCTCTTCCACTTGAATCTCTATCTTCAACTTCTGCGAGCTAACCCTAGCTCTATTGAGCTACCAAAAAGCTAATTAGTTAAAGGTCATCAACTAATCTAAATACAACTTGAATTCTTCTTCTTTGGTCCTATAAAGAAGGAACATAATCCATGATTAACTCAACTAACTGGTGACTCACTTGACAAATCACTAACTAGATGCTACAATTCTGGAAATGCTCAACTAACCCTATCGATTACATTGGGAAAAGGATCTATTATCCTTATCCTCTTTATTCAACCTCTCAACAAAATAAAGCAAAGAAACATGTGAGACCCTAGGTCTCCTTAAGTTCACTTGACCTAGCAAAGTCATAAATGACTTTACTCAAACAGTATATGCTCCTGCATCACTAGGTTTATCAACCATTTTTTAAAATAGTAAAAATAATGGGTAATATATTTCTAAATGTCGAGTCTCTAAGCTCATCTACAACCAATTGTATTCCAGTCCACAATTTCCCCATTTTCCCATCTCACTTTTGGTTAGTTTCCATGTTTATAGAACAATGGAAATGGTGAACACCCATGAACTACCTAGAGTGTGTCGTGAGAGTGTTCCCAACCATTATCGAGTCAATGATATTTAGAGGATTGGTGGCATCCCTGTATCACCCCTTTTCTTGCCTCACATATCCTAATAGTTCCTTGCCCCTATCGTTTACATATCCAACAATCCTAATCTACACTCAGAAAGATCTGCGGCCCTAACCTAGTAACTACTCCTAGAAACCTATCCTAAAACTCTTATAATATTCTTACCTATCTCGGACCTTCTTCCCTTGGATGTTGTCCTAACCCTACATCTATCCTAAACCTCCATCCCTCTTAAAGACTGTGTTGAAGACATGGGTCTGATTTTTAGCACCTGACATGCCCCGGGGCATGTTACCTTAACCATCTTTCTAAGCCTAACAAGTCATATCTTATTCTTACATATTCATTAACTGAATGTAGTCATAGTGCTAGGACTGTGACATTTAAATTTAGTTGTTCTATCTCAACTTAATCTTCATCCTCCTAATCAACCATCTTGTCATATCAATCACATATCATAATACTTGGATCATTAATAAATATATGTGATAATTCTGAGATAACACTGTCATATTCCACTTGTGATATCTTATTAAGTTGACATTGTTGTTATTGTGATTCTAGTCACAATCTCTAGTTGATTATTCAACGTCTTAATCATTGATAGTCATCTCAAGTATATGTAATCATATTGGCAAGACAAACTCATACATATCCATTTCATTCCATGCCACTTTGTCCTCCCCTCCAATCAGAAGGCATAATATGTTGAAATCAATAAATTTAATGTTACCTTATGAAGTTGATGGAAATATTGTTTTCTGCAAGGGACATAAAGTCCAAAACATGTCAAAATAACACTCCTAAATTCTAAGAAGTTTAAACCCAAGTGTGCATGGAAAAGTCACCAATGAGGGTTAAGAAGTGCCTTAACTTCTAGAAAGAAGTTGAACGAAACTTACTTTTTAATTGTTAAATGTTTAATTTTAAGTTTTAAATGTATGTAAGTGAATGCTATTAAATTGCTTACTTGAGTTTGATTTAATACATTTTCAATTTTGAAGAGGCATCATTATATACCATGTATATGTTTCTAATGATTTTCGCATTGATGTTTTTATTACAGTTGCGGCTATGGACACAAATGCTGAGATACTGATTGAGCTTTCCCACTTGAGGGGCATTAGTGCGGCTTTTAGTGGTGGTGACAGGATTCACTGCTCACTTGCATCAACTTTGGATGCACTTTTTGAGACCATTTCACAATCAAGCAATGTACTATATGATATTACATCATATATAGAAAGAAAAAGACAAGACTATGCTGATGGGCTAGACTACATTGCAATAAAATATTTGAAAATATCCAAAGAGCTCATATTTGCATTTTTTAGGGACCCTCGGTCGGGGGAAATCCCAAATGAAAACAGGCCTCATATCTCTATTGAGTGGTGCACATTTCAACCATTTGTTGGTAATTGGATGGACAGATGGTACATGGTTTTTGATATGCCACCACATAGCAACAGGGAAATTCACCTGTATTTCCTTCGAAATATGTATGCAAAGTTCGTGTTACATAAACACGTAAACTATTTTGATATCTTGCAGTTTCAAGGGATCGGTTGGGGGATGCCCCAAAACCGAACCAATGCGAGGCTTCGAGACCCTCATCGCCTTATCCCTGTACCTCGCAGGCAGTTTCCTGGGCTAGATGTCCCACTTGCACATCGAGTTATTCCACAGACACGTGATGCGTTTTTTAGTTTGGCATGGGCGGTTGTTCGCCATGGCACTATGGTTCAACATATGGGTGAGGAAGGGACATCTGTCCCTAGTGTGGTAGATACACCAGGTCGTCACCATGCAGGACCATCATCTAGTGCAGGACCATCAGCACATCCCCAGCCTAGTATTGACCCTCACGAGTGCACATCGTGTGGTCGTCCCTACTATGGTATTGCCTTAGATGTTTCCTTCAGTGGGTTTTTGAGTGAGGTATGTAGATGGTTAATTGTAATAAATTCTTCATTTATTTTCCTCTTTATACACATATATATAGTTTGAGATAATAAATTAATTTTGTGAACTTGCAGTTGATTCTTTATCACGGCAATGACGCCCCAAAGTCAGATGTTCCATACTCTACAGGGGGGCATGACATTCCATCCACTGATCCCGTCGTTGGTAGAGGGAATCATGATGCTACCCATTTTGTAGACCCCTCTTATATAGCACCCATTGCCATATCTCACACTAAGGTAAACATTTTAAAATTTCAGCTTTTAATACTTGTTAATTTCCACATACTTTCAAAGTTAGTTCACTAATGTTATCTACAGTCTAATATTTACAATTATTAAACTTGCAGATGGAAGATCCTTCACTGGGGAAAGATAATATGGAGGTAGCATCCATGGTCATATCGTCCGAGGAAACATTTGGGATCCAAGTAAACATTTAAAAATGTCATTTTTTAAATACATGCATGTTCGTTGAATCACGCATGTCTAACTACATGAACACTTTCTGTTTGGAGGCACCGAAACATCTGGACCATTGACTGGATTTGTATCTCCTCCTAGGCCATTCGTGAACAAGGGTCATGTGTATGTGAGGTGGCCTACTCCTAGCAAGACTCTAGCTTCCCACAACCATGGGCTTACTAATACCATGGTAATGGAGATCCTTCGATGATATTTGTTGGTTAACTTGAAATCTAGTGCATAATTCATTTTTGGTAATGTTTGAATGGCATGTTTACTGCATCAGGAGCCAGATTTGTCTATTGCAAACCTCGCATCGATGGTTGATGCAGCAGTCAGTGCTGCATCTGCAATGGCAATAAGTCACACAGAGGTATGTAACTATTTCAACATGATCTTTATATAGTTTATTATTGTTGTCTATTGTTTATTCATGCATGTCTAACTATTTCAACATTTTTTGATTGTAGCCACTAGCAGCAAGAGCAGTTCTTGGCCCCCCTGGTTCGACCATGGTTGTGACCATCCCGGATGTTCAACCAACAGCTCCATCTACTACACAAGGAATGCAAACCCCTTTGTCACAGTCTCTCGTTGAGGTGAGATGTCTATTAGTGACCAAGTGTTTCATGCAATTTCCATGCACATGTTGGTAATTGTTGAGTTAATTGTTGAGCTAATGTATTAGTACATAGATAGTTGAACTTAACAATTGATATTTAATTTGCAGGATCCAGAGACACACACTGATCCTAGAGATGTGCCTAGAGGATCAACGTCGGGAAAGAACAAGAGGAAGCTTGAGTTTTGGTGTGTCTTATGGGATACATGTACATTTGGATACATGTACATGTGGCTTGGATAGTTTTGGATACATGTAATTTTGCATACTTTTGGATATATATGTACTTTTGGATACCTGTACTTTTGGAGACATGTACATTGACTTCATTGTGCATGTACTTTTGGAGACATGTACATTGACTTCATTGGATACATGTACTTTTGGAGACATGTACATTGACGTTTCACTTATAAATGAATGATACATTTCACTTTGTATTTGTTCTTCGGTTTCCACATGTTCTTGTGTTGATTTGTGTGGATTATCTATTACTTATGAATGCACTATGTCAAAAGAACGAACTATTATATTTAAATTTTGCAACAAACTCACTACATGCACACTAATTGGATATCTAATTAAAAATTGTGATTTTGGATGATCATTACAAGGTAAGTCAAAGTTCTTGCTCGTGTAATTTAATAAAACTAAATGTAATACAATTTATTTCAAGGTTTCAATGAACTCACTCAAGCACACTAATTGGATAGGTCTAATTAAAATTTGTGAGTTTGGATGATTAAATTACAAGTTAAGTCAATGTTCAAGTGTAATTTAATAAAACTAAGTGCAACACATGCTACACATTTCATCAACGCCCAATATTTGATTGTACAATTAAATTCAACACTGCATATGAGTAACTACATACAAGTGCTCAAAGCAACATTGGTGAAAGGAACAAACGTTACCTCATGATTCGAGAAATAAAGTGCCTTCTATTGTTGGTTGGGAAGGATATGCTTGGATATCCTTATGGATTGGAGGTCATCTTCATGGAGATAAGTACTCTTCTTGTCATGTGTCATTAAGGTTTTTTCATGTGGTAAAACCCTTGAGGGTTAGGGTTTGTTCATGGTTTCATTGTACTTGTTTTCTAAACATAATTATTTTAAGAAAGGTTTCTAGGTTTTCTTCCCCATGAGGGTTTCCCAAGATAAAATGTTGTGTCTCTTTTGCATTGTTATTCTTAACTAGATCCTACATGTTAAATTCTTTATGTAAATGTTTTATGGTTAAATTTATGCATTGAAATAATGGTTATAATTCATATAAAGCATTTATCTAGATAAAACATAAAAATTTAACATGCTATAAGAGGTGAGCTATCAAGAAGGAAATTATACAAGCCTTAAAAAACAAAAACCCTAGGAGGACCAAAAGTCACCAAGTGTCCCTGAACGACATTTTCATGCGACTTGCAACTCGACATAACTCGGAAACCGGAGGTCGGATCGAAAAAACCGTCAACTCCATTGGTCTCCTGGCGTGCGATTACCTCTAGGGGGGCCTCTCCCTTGTGTTCTCATGGCCCAATGAATTTATTGTGCATTCATTTCATAAACTAGGGTTTTGCTTAGTTTCCTTCAATGCAATCTCGCATTGGTGGGTCAACTTTTCAAAACCCTCCACCGAGCTAGTGCTGGCAATGTTCCCACTTCATCATTTCCCATACACACTTGCAAGAGCCAACGGCAAGCAATCTTGTTGCTCCATTTGCTTTTTCGCTCCGAGACTGAAAGTCACCAAGTGTCCCCTAATGACATTTTCATGCAATTTGCAACTTGACATAACTCAAAAACCAGAGATCGGATTGATGAACCGTCGAATCCGTTAGTCTCCTGGCGTGCGATTTCCTCTAGGGGGCCCTCTCCCTCGTGTTCTCATGCCCCAATGACTTCATTTTGCATTCATTTTGTAAACTAGGGTTTTGCTCAGTTTCCTTCAATGCAACTCTCGTACTAGTGGGTCAACTTTGAAAAAACCTCCACCCAGCCAGTGTTGGTAGTGTTCCCTCATAGACGTTTCCCATACACACTTGCAGGAGCCAGTGACATGCAATCTTACTGCTCCGTTTTCTTTTTCGCTCTCGAATCGAAAGTCACCAAGTGTTCCTGAATGGCATTTTCATGCGACTTGCAACTCGACATAACTCAACAACCGGAGGTTGTATCGTTGAACCGTTGACTCTGTTGGTCTCCTGGCGTGCAATTACCTCTAAGGGGCCCTCTCCCTCATGTTCTCATGGCCCATTGACTTCATTGTGCATTCATTTCGTAAACTAGGGTTTTGCTCGGTTTCCTTCAATGCAATCTCGCATTGGTGGGTCAACTCTGCAAAACCCTCCACCAAGCCAGTGATGGAAGTGTTCCCACGTCGGCATTTCCCATACACACTTGCAGGATCCAACAACATGCAATCTTGCCTCTCAGTTTTCTTTTTCTCTCCCGGACCGAAAGTCACCAAGTGTCCCTGAATGACATTTTCATGCGACTTGCAACTCGACATAACTCGGTAATCGGAGGTCGGATCAATGAACCATCGACTCCGTTGGTCTCTCGGCGTGCGATTACCTCTAGGGGGCCTCTCCCTCATGTTTTGCTCAATTTCCTTCAATGCAACTATTGCATTGGTTGTTTCAACAACTGCACATGGGTCTACTTCAAGTGACTTAATCATTCGTCGTATATCAAACTCTAAATATGCTACATTTGAACATGTTGCAGCATTAAGAAAACACTATGTGTCTAGAGATGACGGGCTATATTATTCTTGTACTAAAGTATAAGCCAACAACCATATGCCTAAGCTACACTTACAAATTACAAACCAACTAGGGTTTCATGAACTACACACTGCATAATAAAACTAGGATAGGCTTGGAAAGGATATTTTTGCTTGAGAATACTCTTAATGGGGGGGAAGATTTTCACATTAAGAAAGCACAACGGGGATAAAATTTTAATTAAATTCCATACCTAAGGATTGTATCATACTATGTTTAAATTCCTAAAGATCCTGATATGGCCATGCCTTCTCATACTTGAGACAAAGATGGAAAACATAGCTTCCACATCCATGCATCTATTTGGAACCACTTTGTTGAAGTATGTAGCCAATAGAAATGCAATGTAAAACAAAAAACCTCAGTAAATGACCCACAAAGCAAGAGACTCAGAGTCATATTTGAATTCGCTAAAACATAAAATGCATACTTATCACACTGTAAGATACTCTTGGTCACTTCCAAGATGCAAGAGCCTCTGAGCCACTTTTGAAAAACAAATGCTTACTAGATCCTTTTCGGCCTCAAATGCCTCGGCAATAAATGGAATAGCTTGGCCTGGAATGAAATGCTTGCCAAATCCTTTTGAGCATGGTCTCCTATATTCTCTTCCCCTGCAATATGGAGTAACTTACCAAGAGACGCAAGCTACTGGCTAAGAGTCAAGTAATGGAATAGATCAACCGCTCCTTAATCTTTCTAGCCATGGTTTCTTCCCCCGGCAACAGAATGTAATACCTGGCCGAGAGGTAATCAAAATGGTTGTACATTTGAAATGTTGTGTTCCACGAACATTAACTTCACAATTAATTTTGAGATTAGGGGAATGAGAGGCTAACGTAGACCATGGACACTTGGAGAGAAATATACCAAGCTTAGTGATCGGTTTTGGAGCCAACGAGGAGGCGACGGTCTGTTGTTGTGAGCGTCATGTACGTTGGCCATTTATAGTTTGTACTTTGGCCTTGCTTTTAATAGATTTTGGGTCTTTTAAATATCAGGTTGAGTTGACATTTAGAATCGCCTTATATTTTACTATTTTATGTTAAAAAAAATCCGTAATTTCAACTTAATTGGGAAGAGCAAAAAGTGGAACATGTCCATTGTCACTGATATCAATGAAATTATAGTTACTTTCACTAAATGAAGTCAAATAACTTCTAATTACTTTTATTACTTTTATTTTATTTTAAGACATTCATGGTTGTATTTAATAACTTTGGCCTTTTTCGTTGTCTGGTTCAATGTTTGGGATAGCAGATGTGGATTTCGTGCAAAACGTGTATATTACTCTTAAAAGATCATATGAGCTATGTAGTTTTTACTATTATTCCAACTCTGGAGGGTGTAGGTTAGAATGGAGGAGTTCATGGTAGGTTAGAATGGAGGAGATTCTTAGGTAGACGGGCTCTTTCCATCACCCATTGTTTGTTTGTTCATCCAAAAAGTTCAAGACAAGTCTCATTCATTACATATTGTTTTTACTTTCTCCTTGTAAAAGTATTGGAAGGATTTTGACTAGTTTTTATTTTCTCCTTTCAAAATTTTTCCATGGCCCCACTGTCATCTTATAGGTCCATTTTTTAAACTAAGGTTTTGCTCAGTAAGGGAGTGTGCAATTTTTGCACACGGGAGTCAACTTTGAAAAATAATCTACCGAGCACTTATGGTTAGCATTCCCAGCTGGAACCTTCCTAGACACACTTGCAAGACTCCCCGGAACCCTGTTTTGTTGCACGATTGGAATTCTATGCCCCCGGTAGGTATCTAGCAGGTGTCCCTAGAGGCCTTTTGGATGTGAGACAAAACGAGCCATAGAATGATGACCGTGGCTCGGATCGACAAACTGTTGACGCTGTTGGATTCAAGACCTCAGGATAATGCTAGGGGTTCCCCTCTAGGACGGTCCCATGGCCCAGGTGTCATATTGTAGTTCCATTTTGCAAACTAGGGTTTTGCTCAGTAAGGGAGTGTGTAATTTTTGCACACGAGGGTCAACTTTACAAAATCATCCACCGGGAACTTATGGCTAGCGTTCCCAGCTGGAACCTTCCTAGACACACTTACAGGACTTCCGGAACCCGGTTTTCTTGCACGGTTGGAATTCTATGCCCCCGGTAGGTATCTAGCATCTATCCTTGAAGGCCTTCAAGATGCGAGACAGAACGAGCCATAGAATGACGATCATGGCTCGGATTGACAAACCATCAACACTGTTGGATTCAGGACATTGGGATAGTGCTAGGGGTGCCCCTCTCCATCGTCCCATGGCCCAAATGTCATCTTGTAGGTCTATTTTGTAAACTAGGGTTTTTCTCAATAAGGGAGTGTGCAATTTTTGCACATGGGGGTCAACTTTGTAAAATAATCCACTGGGCACATATGGCTAGCGTTCCCAGATAAAGATGTTTATGAGGAAGGTGGAGATGACAATGATGATGAAGATGTTGTTGATGATGATGGTGGTGATGATGATGAAGACATTGATGATGATGGTGATGGTGATGAAGATGATGATCAAGAAGATGATGATGATGGATATGTTGATGAGGAAGGGGGAGATGACAATGATGATGAAGATGTTGATGATGATGATGATGGTGATGATGATGAAGATGTTGATGATGATGGTGATGGGGATGAAGACGATGATGATGATGATGATGATGATGATGGAGATGTTGATGAGGAACCTAGAGATGACAATGATGATAAAGATGTTGATGATGATGATTATGGTGATGATGATGAAGATGTTGATGATAATGGTGATGGTGATGGTGATGGTGATGAAGATGATGATGATGATGATGAAGATGATGATGATGGAGATGTCGATGAGGAAGGGGGAGATGACAATGATGATGAAGATGTTTGATGATGATGATGGTGATGATGATGAAGATGGTGATGATGATGGTGATGGTGATGAAGATGATGATGATGATGATGATGATGATGATGAAGATGATGATGATGACAGAGATGTTGATGAGGAACCTAGATATGACAATGATGATGAATATGTTGATGATGATGATGATGGTGATGATTGTTATGACTGGAATTGTACATAGTCTCTTTTTGGTCTTTTCTTAATTTTTCATTTCTTATTGCTTTTTATCTTTGATTTTTATCTTAAGTTATCTTGGTTTTTTTTATTATTACATGAGAATTGATTTATTATTTTATCCCACTCTTATTTCATGTTATAGGTGTTGGATTATTAAATATTTCATTTCTTTGTAAGTCTTCAAACACTTATTAATATTTGGCCTAATTCCTATGTTGAAAACTTAACTCCTATGTTGAGAGTTTGCAATAATTTTCATATAAAAACATTCCTGCAGCATAGTTATCATATTTCATATGCATAAGCGCTACTGGAATCCGAAATGATGGAAGATCATGGTTAATTCATAGTAAGTGTTAGCACATTCTTTTTTCATGATGATCGAAGACCTCGAGGGAGCTGTTTGTTATATCATAACATTTGTCAAGTTCATGATGATTCATCAACGAAGGAGCTAAAGACAGGGGAAGCCACATGCATGGTTCAAAGGATACTAAGACATGATTTTGAAAATGATATTGAAAGTGTGAACATTGTTGAGGCTTCATGCTATAATCCTTGGAAGGGGACTGTCAAACAGAGTACCATCTATCACAACATAATGCATAAAGATGATGAAAGATGCATGGTCATTCTCTGTTTTTTACTGTTTTATTCATGATCATTGAGTGCATATTACGAGGAAATGGAAGAGAAATTTTTAAAAACAAAAGGGGTTTTTGTTCATCATGGACTCATTCACAAAAAACTCTCTCATGTTTGCAACAGGTGTCATGGTTGGAAAGATTTGAATTGATCTTTAGGGCCTATTTTTCAAGGTTTAAAAAACATTTAATATTTTCCTGTTTTAGTCATCATCTTATTCCAATCAATTGGAAAACAATTTTTAAAAACAAAAAGAGTTTTTTTGTTCATCACGGACTCGTTCACAAAAACCGCTCTCAGTTTTCGTATAGGTGTCCTAGATCAAGAGATATGGAGGGTTCTTTGAGACCCACTTTTCAAAAATACACCAAATTTTGCTATTTTTGGCATATTCGACCCTAGAATTCTGGATTTGATAACTACTAAATATAACTGTTGAATGGTTTCGAAACTTGACCTAAAGAAGTGGTTGAGGAAACTAATTCATTTTGTAATTATAAAAGAAAGAACAAGATACATTATGGAGGTTGGTTTTTGTTCAGGAGAAGGGATTTGAGACTGATGATGTTGTTTACACTTAGACATATACTGAATACTCTCATGTAAGTGTTTTGAAGACTGGGGATTGATGTGAATATATTATATAAGCCATTTATTGACTCGTATTGTTGGTTTATGTTTATGATTTGTTTAATCACCTGGTTAATAATTTCATTTCTGGATAAAGGTGTTTATCTTGTGAATGCTTATGAACTTGTGGACAAAACTAGTTTTCTTGATTGGATGAATGCTCATTGTTTATATCTATGTTTTATATCTATATCTCAACTTTTCAGGATTTATTTATGATTTAGTGTACATATATGTTCCATATTTAATGACCCTGCTTCTTGTGAATGATTCCTTCAAACAAAAATTACAAAAACAAATTCATTTTCCTTTAGTTTTCTTGAAATTGTTCTAACTTGTACCCTTTGTAGTCTAGGGACAATTTCTAGCACAAACAATGATGATGAAGATGTTGATGATGATGGTGATGGTGATGAAGATGTTGATGATGATGGTGATGGTGATGAAGATGATGATGATGATGAAGAAGAAGATGATGATGAAGGAGGTTGATGAGGAAGGGAGAGATGACAATGATGATGAAGATGTTGATGATGATGTTGATGATGATGATGATGGTGATGATGATGAAGATGTTGGTGATGATGGTGATAGTGATGAAGATGATGATGATGAAGAAGAAGAAGAAGATGATGATGATGGAGATGTTGATGAGGAACCTAGAGATGACAATGATGATGAAGATGTTGATGATGATGATGATGGTGATGATGATGAAGATGTTGATGATGATGGTGATTGTGATGAAGATGATGAGGAGGAGGGTATCCACCTTCTCTTTATCTTCACAATTATCCACGTCCCTATAGCACTCTCTCCCTTTGTTCTCCCTTAATTGCTAACCATATGTGCCTTTATCCCTCTCCCTTTCCCTCTCTCTCTCACCTTGTATCCCTCCCTCCCTATCTCTATCTCTAGATCTATCCCTGGATCTGTCCCTCACTCCCTTTACCTCCCTCCCTCTATGTCTCTTTCTCTCCCTTACACCATCTTCGTCCCTGCCACCCCACTGATTCCTCCTTCCCTATCACACACACACACACACACAACCTCCCACTTTCTTTTTCTCTCACACCTCCCTCTAGTCTCTCTCTCTCTCTCTCTCTCTCTCTCTCTCTCTCTCACACTCACACACACACACACACACACACACACACATTATGTCCATTTCCATTCTCAAACCCATTCCCCCTCCATCGATATCTATCTCCACCTTTCTTCCTCCATCCCTCACCCTACCTTCTCTCCCTCCTTCTCTCACCACCTCTCTCTCTCTCACCTTCTATCCCTCCCTCATGTTATATTTTCCTCACCCTATCCCCATCTCTCCATCACTCCATCTCTCTCACTTTATGTCCCTTCCCCCTCCTCTCATATTATCTCTCTCTCTCTCTGTCTCTCTCTCTCTCTCCATCGCCACCACTCCTTGCATGTCTCCCACCAACACTTTTTGTCCCTCCCTTCCTATCTCTTTATTCCGTTCTATCCCCATCTATATTTCACTCCCTCTAAATCCATTCCTCCCCATTGTCCCTCTCCCTCCCCCTCTCTATGTATCTCCCCCCCTTGTATTCTTTCTTTCTCCATCACATCCCCCTTGCCTCCATCAACCCCCCCTTGTCACTAAACTCTCACTTTCAACTTCTAGCCCTATACCTCTTCAGAACCTCTTCTACTCCTAATAGTGCTCTCAAGCTCCACTGCCCTTCACCCCTGTAGCCCATCATGTTCTCATTCCCTTCATCTCTCCCCACTCAAGCTTCCAACATCCTTTTAAGCCCTTGACCCTTTCCCACCCCTATTAAAAATATTAACCATAGATTCCCTTGACCCTTCCCCACCCCTTCTCAAATATTAACCAAAAATTCCCTTGAGTCTTCCCCACCCCCTCTCAAGTATTAAACATAGATTTTATGGTTTACATAACGCTAGTGCATTTTTTCACTACAGAACGCACATGCGTTATGTAGTTATATAATGCATTCACGTTATGAAATTCTAAAAGCGTGACAATATTTTTTGAATTTAAATAGAATGCACTCGTGTTTGTTAGAGCCTAAACCAATCCAACTCACTTGCTCCCATGTCAACCATAATCCTATGTGTATGCTTTGGATTTTGCTTCGATAATACCAAACCTGTGCTATGATAATGATAAACCAAAGCTAATTGGATATTTCTTCCAATTTTTGGAGAAGCCCGTGCTTATCCACTCGTTACAGTATGCTACACACAGTCATTTTTGATGAAATCTTAAACACAAATAGCGTTTTTTTTCTGCAGATTCCAAATATGTAACTTTTAATTAAAAAAATTATTTTTTTCTATTTTCTTTCAATTTCTTTTGTGTTCTACCTCCTTAACTTGTGAAACACACTATTAGTGTTTCTTCCATAACTTTTTCAATTCTTGATCATTTCAAAAGAAAATTGCATGGTGCACAAGTAGACACTAACCTCCACGTTCTATCAAAACCCTATTTCATGAATATTTTCATTAAGACCTTCAAATGCTGCACCCACAAAAGATGTACTATTTTCAAGGTTTGATCACTTAGACAATTATAAAAAAATTATAAAATTACTAATTTAATTTTTGAAAAATAATGACGCACTAGTGCTATATGTTCTCTACATGCATGCCCATTTTTGTAGCTTGATTCCATCATTTAGGCCCTCAAAGGCTGCACCCACAAAAACATATACCTTATCATTTGCCTGAAAAATAAAAAGAGTTTGTTAGGAAAAATGAAACTTGACATAGGTATGCAAATTTTCAATACATAAAAGTTATATATTCAGAAACATGATTCAATTTCCTACATTTCATATTTTTTACTCAATGCGAGATATTTTGCGTAAGTATCTCAAAAAATCCAAGTAAGTTGAGGGATGCCTGATTTTTCAGTTTTCTATTGCATCCAACGCGCTAAAAGTGACCCTCATTAGCTTGCACTGACCCAACCTTTTCTTCATTGAAAGCACCAAGTCATTTCCTTTTTTATTTTCCAATGGTGCAAAATTGGATGATGAGCTTCAACTCTGTAAATTTTCTGCACATTGGAGGATTTGGAAATTGGCCAAGCTCGTGGGCTCACACTCTTCACCAGTGTGCCCTTTCCTTCTTAGGGAATTCTCACTCACACAACGGCTCAACCCTACAGCAAAACAACCATGGGGTTTCACTCATCTCTTCAACACCCACGAAGGGTTTCAAGCTAATAGCTTTTGTTGTAGTGTGACCTCCAAAAAAACAGTGGGTGAGGATCCTCTTGCGCGACCTCTTAACCTAGAACACTAAACAAAATGGAAGAGAGGGATGAGCTTTTTAGCTCCTATTCGCATGCAAGCATTTTGACCGTAAACCTGCCCAACCTTTGCACATTCCATTCTTTGCAAAGATAAGCTCACTCAGCAGCGAGGGAGGATTCTTGTTCGGACGATAGCAGCAAACAACATGGACAGACAAAGCTCAGGCTCTGATACCAATTAAAGGAGGGCACAACGGCTCTGATACCAATTGAAGGAGGGCACAGTGGGAACGGGCCCAATGCCCATTACTTCCTTATCCATTTCATTAAACCAAATATGTTATTTATACATGCAATTGATGTCGAGAACCAAATCTAGAAGTCTACCCCATAGCAATTTGTTGAAGTGTGTTAGAGATCAAAATCTAAAAGGATCTGCTTCATAAATAAACTGTCTAACATTTACAACACCTTATACAATCATGTGATCACACTCCTCGAGGAGGGGAGGATGATATGGGGATTGGAATTAATTTCCAAGAGAATCTATGTTTCTATTAAAAACAAAATATTCAATAATTAAAATTACAAATCTAATAAAGATTTTATATTTGAACAAACTCAAAAAATTCAAAATCTTAATTTTTCGATAAAAATTAAAAAAAAATCCAAACCTTAATCTTTCCATAAAAATTTAAAAAAAAATTAAGATTTTTTTATTAATAATAGACTATTACAAACGGTTAAGAAAATAAAAAAGCTTTTACAAATTTTAAAATAAATTCCATTATTATAGTTAATAATAGACATTCACAAATTGGTGAGTTCAAAAGACAAAGATTCGAATAATGGAAACACTTTGCCGTACATCTGATCTTATCTCCCTACTTTCGAAATGTTGGAGCTATTATCACCCCACGTTAATTCTTTGGGCTCACTCCAATGACCCGTTGATAAATCGACCGGGTTAGCCAACAAATCGACACATTCTATAGCAGTACTCTTTTCTGCAATTGGAATAGAAGCTTTGAGCTCTGCAACCACCTCACTGACGCTCGGCCGAGAAGAGGGTTCACTTTGAACACATCTCATTGCTACTTTGGCAACCCTACAGATGGATTTCATGTTATGGCCTCCAACTAACCTCTTGTCTACGATTTCTATTATATTGCCAGCTTTCTCATCCATCTCAATTAGATACGGTGTCACCTATACATATGCCAACAGTTATAAGAATACTTAGAATTTAGCGTTAAATATTTGAAATTTGTATCATTGATACACAAACTCCTTAGATTTCGGATGGTTTATATATGAATCCTTACCCATCTAACGATGTTTAACTCCTGTACAGGAAGTTTTAGATCTATGGGTGGTCTACCGCATATGATCTTCAGCAAAACCACTACTAAACTATACACATCACTTTTATGCGTCAACATTTGAGTGCTGTAATACCTGTAAAATCGTGACCACAATAGTTAGCCCCTAAAAAACCTGGCTAAGCAAGAATTCTGGAAACGCAAATGAATTTGCCTTTGCTTTTAATAATTAATTGAATTCATTTGACATCTAGACTGAAGTTCCAAGTCGTGTATGTGTGATATATTCTGGATCCAAGTATCCTGCAGTTCCTTTCACCGCAGTGGTAACATGAGTAGCCTCTCCATCAATTATCATCTTTGAAAGACCAAAATCAGCCAGTTTTCCATTCAAGTTGCTATCTAAAAGGATGTTGGGTGCAACCTACTTGCAGATATTCCAGTCCTTCAAATAGAAAGACCAAGTGGATAAGGTGGCATATTTAACATAAAATAGAAACGTGCTACTTTACGTAATCAAATACTTGAAACAATAATAAGCAACTAGAGTTACCCTGTGCTGCATCTAAAGTTATTTTGAGTCTTGTTTTCCAATTTAGTCCAAAATGGGCTTCTCTATCTCCTGGAAATGTAAAAAAAGCCAAATGTTTGTGAGTTACCTTGATCATTATGTTGGTCAAACAAACAATATATCATTCAACAAAATAATTTATCATAAAGGTGGTCACTTAATGATGGTGACCTTAAAAATATATTATTATTATTATTATTGTTATTATTATACCTGCCTTAGTAGGTTATATAGCAATCAGTTTGAATTTATTAGTTATTAGTTTGCAAATTTTTATTTTAAATTTTGCATTTATTAGTTATTAGTTTGCAAATTTTTATTTTAAATTTTTATATAGTTTTCCATATTTTTAAAAAATTTAATTATTAAATTGATTTTAAAACAAATAAAAATTTATATTTTAAATTTCATAAATTATATATTTCTTATTTTTGATTGGATATTTTTATTTATTTATTTTTTGTTGTCTAGCAAGTTTGATTAGACTAATTATCCTTGCGGATGTGATTTTTGTTAAATAAAAAATAAAATTAAAAAATTAAAAATTTGTTACTGGTTGCAATCTTCCTCAAATTCGTGTATGGTACTTTGATGGTACTAGTTTTAATAATGAGTAACTCCCTTAAAAACATGACTAGTGTAAGCTATTTAAGCTTTCACACTTAGTACTCATCCTTGGAAATCACTGTAGTTCTCCGAAATCATCACTGGAATTTACTAAAATGTTATAAATAATGATAGTGCATACGGTTATAAAAATAAAACTTATGGGTTAAAAAGTCAACAAAGACACATACGTGACCTTAGGATAAAAAGAATACAACAATGTGTAAAAATGCATTCTCACAATTTAAATAAAGAGGGGGTTACACATAAGGATAATTTCATTGGTTGGATCTTTTTATAAGTTAGTTCATTAATGGGATAAAAGAAAAATAAATATTTGGAGTAAATATTATATATTTGGAAATTCCGAACATGCATCCTGAAATATTATATAGTTTGGTAACCTACACTAATTTTAGAATTACCTATTAATTATGAGAATGTCAAAATGGGAAAGAAATACCCTTGATAATACTTGATTTTTTAATTATTTTTATGTGGAATATTTGGTATATGATGGGTTACATTTTGCAAGAGTATATTTAAATATTTGGATACATCACTATGTTAGTAGTACATTAAAGTTGTGAAGGAAATAATAACCATATCCCAACAGAGGTTGAGTTATGTTCTTTTTTTAGATCTTTTATTAATAGGCATATTTTAAGAGAAATTTTGTACATTTTAAGTTATATCTGAATAAACATATTCAATAGAAGAAAATTATATATATATATATATATATAATTTTAGTAAATCATGGTTGTTTCATGTAACTCCTTGTACTCACTTGTCCTTTAAAAATAAATATATATATTATAAAAAATAACGTGGCAACTCAAATTATATTTTAAAAAATTTACAATGACATATATATATAACTACACAAATTAAATAAATCAAAACATTTACACTCTAAAAAAGGATTTGCATCTCAATAGATTTGATCCCTCGCTATTCCATGTATGCTCGTATTAAAACAATGGTATCAAAACAATTATAGAGCATTTCCCCATTCCCTCCCCCAAAAAACTAATCATGACATAATTAATATAATAGGAAAAGCATTGTAAATAATTTTTTTCTAATAGTTATCAATATTTAAAGACCAAAATTTACTATTCTAAAACCTTCAAAACAAATAAATGATGCTTAACTCATGAATGGATGGACACGATGGAAAGTATATTTGTAAAAGAAATAGAAAACTAGTATATTTGCATAAGGCTATAAAGAGATTATGAATATAATTCTAATTCATAAAGCTTTTAAAATATGTGTGGAACTTATATATTCTTAATATAGATATTGACAATATTATTCCAAAATTGATATAGATATTTTATTATTTTAAATAACCAACATATTATTTTTTATAATTTTTAAAAATGGACAAGTGTCAACTCTAGGATGAGCACTGAATGAGTTACATAGCAATTCAAATTATATTTTAAAATATTTACAATGACATATATATAAAAGTACAGAAATTAAATATCTCTCTCTAGGCTCAATAGATCCCATCTATACTCATATTAAAACAATTATAGACCATTTCCCCATTTCCTCTCCCAAAAAACTAATCATGACATAATTAATATAATAAAAAAAACATTGTAAATAAAAATAATAACTATTAAGTTTTTCATTATCAGATTAAATTTAAACTATATTGCTACTGTTTAACATTACAAATAGAATAATACAAATTTTTAATATAATAATAAAACAAAAACGAATTATGTTGTATATGATTGGTTAAAATTGTGAAAATATATTGATAAGACGATTTTAGATGTTATTCTTGGCCGCTGTGAATTAAAATATAAATATAAATTGTCATTCCACACGCTTGGAAGATTAATATTTTATGTGGTTAGCACGAAAAGCATCTCGTCCAACATTGTGATTTGCGATCCTTTGTAAACTCCACAACAGGATGTTCCATGTGGAATCCACTAACCCACCTATCAAAGATCAATACGGCAGTGCAATAATTGATGACCCTTTGATGAGGCTCCTCATAGAAGTTACCTGCCGAGGAATATATTGAAATCGATTGAGAGTCAAATTTGCTTTGACTTTTAAAAATTACAAAATTTAAGTTTGTATCCTTATGTTTAATATTAGATTCATACAAACAATAAATTTTAATTATAAATAAAACATATTTATCTATTACATGATTAGCTAAATGTGTGATAAGACAATTAAAACTACACAATTATAATCTATGTGGCTTGTTCGACTTGCACTTCTCTGCCAGGTCATTCGACTTACAACCTTGCTCATTCGATTATTATTTAAGTTTTTCAAACCACGTTTTTATAAAAGTTTTCTTTTAACCCTATTCAACTAAAAAATATTTTAAGCTGTAAAAAATAATAGTTATTATAAAATCATACTTTAGCGTTGGCATTGGAGAATTAATACAAACAAACAAATTTAATGCTACTAGTTTTACATAATTATTTTAACTTTTAATTTTTAATTATGTACTACTATTACATTAAAATATTTCTCAAAGATGGGTATAAGCAGCTTTGCTGCTAATTCCACTTGTTATTATTATATAAATCACACTTTTATTAATAAAAAAATTATAAATTAAAACATGCTTCAATTAAGAAATCATACACCGAGTGTAAGAAGAGATTTAAAATTTTAATATGCAACATGCAACGTAAGATGATATAAGAAAAATTATGCCAAATTTTTTTATAAAATTTATAGCATAATAATTTTGATAAGTATGCCCCACTACAGGTGCCATCTTGAGGTCACCACGCGTAAAAAGCATGACGAAGTGCATTACGACCTACGCATGTGGTAGGGCAAGTGGCCAGTCCCACTACCCTATTAATCACGACCCCGATCATAGCATGATTGTTCTCGGCTGTTTGCTCTGGTACTTTACTCAGCTTGTTGTCTGGTTCGAAGTACAAAATTTTGAAGGGTTCATTATGGCGGCCTTCATGACCACCCATGCCAAATCGTCTCATGATCGTAGAGAAGGTTTCATATTGGGAAAGTTTCAAAGGGAAGCACTGCAAAGGTGGTCGCTCTTCGATTGCTGCTCCATATGGTGGCGTCTCTTCACTCTTGCTTCTGCAACCTTCCCCGGTGCCTTTCTCGTCCTCCTCCTCTGTGGACAAAGATCCCCTCCGCCCAAATCTTTCTCTTGCACAAGCCCAACTATGGTAAGAACTACTTGGTGATCTAACGCAAAAATGCGAATGACCTAAGGTCCATCCACATGTTGAGGGCTACGCGGGATATGGAAAGGGACATACATTTTTATGAGCAACGGGTTAGTCAACAGGCCAAGGAGTGCTTGGTCCGCGATGTCGGGGTGGGCATCCTAAACCTTCAGACTGAAAATTAATGAAAGAGCTGGGGGATTTGGTGGAGGACACAGGCTCCTCCAAAACCGAGGAGACTTGTCACACTAAAACGCTCCAATTCTACTAGATGGTGAAATCCCTCTTCTGCATGGCATTTGAGAAATGCATGGTTGAGGTCGCGTAGGAAGAAGCGTCGGGTCCTTCCGTGGAGGCCATGCTTTCTGCTGTAGAGAGTGGCATCGAGCATTTGGCACAGAATCATGTCACTACTGATGAAAACATCAACATCAGGATCGATGTGCTAATATGGGGGATCCGAGGGAAGGAACCTACTCACTCACCAATGCTTCCCAATTTTCCGGTTGCTGCTAGCTGAGAGGTAAAATGAGAAACCCCATGCTCCAATCCCCTAGAGGTAATTCTATCTAATAATGAAGTGAAATAGATGAGAGGTAAAATGAGAAACCCCATGCTCCAATCCCCTAGAGGTAATTCTATCTAATAATGAAGTGAAATAGCAGACCTCGGTATTTTTTGTTTTGTTCTGGTTTTGAAGCTATGCATCATGTTACTCTGTCTATTAGCATACTTCGGTTTTAAGCACATTTCAATTTTGATTATGGAGGTCATAACCCCCGGCCTGTGGGGGAATCCTATAATAGACTAGAGGTTCAAACAACTTTAGCTTACTTCCAGTTACCTTTACTTATTGCATCTATACTCATGAACAACAAAACGTATCAATCCATCAGCTGGTATGCTCTTGATATGTATAGTTGTATTTTTTTATATAAAAAAGAATTTAAAAAAAAAATGATATAAGTATGTTAAATCAATGCTCTAAATATAATTTTGATATAAGTATGTTAAAACCAATGCTGAGGAATTCATCATTTCCTAATACAATATTATTTTTAAGTAAATGGTGTGAGGAATTCATCATTTCCTAATACAATATTATTTTTAAGTAAATGGTGTGAGGAATTCATCATTTCCTAATACAATATTATTTTTAAGTAAATGGTGTGAGGAATTCATCATTTCCTAATACAATATTATTTTTAGACTTAGTTGAGAATATAGATGGTCGAGTATTTTTGACATGTTATCGACTTTTTCTAGCAACCTTACAACCTCAAAATAGGCGGAGCATAGTCTTTAAATGACAAAGTAATTCTATAGGTGGCTTTATTAGAACATTGGTTGGAAAGGATAAGACAAGTCAAATCTTCCTTTCATTCTTTTGTTTACTCATGTTTATAGGAAATTCAACGAGGAAGTTCACTCTCTTTTAAAGCAAGCACTACTTGTGAAGGAGAAAGGAGTCCTCTTCTATGAGGAAATGTTAAATAATTGTGATTTTCCAAGGCACTTTACGAGTTAATGGATGGTAGATAGCACTTTTGATACGTCAAACAAAATGATGGAAGAATGTAATAAAATTTTAGAATTTATTTTCCCACTCCTTCTATTTTGAAAGAGATAGCTTAATCTTTTTATGTTGTTCGTATATGTTGATATGTTAGAACAATATCTTCAACAATGAAGGTATTTTGACTAGTTTCGAAACCGTATATTTAGAAGAGGAAGTAATCCATTGGGTATAGTTTTGTCAAGTCTGTTAGATTAGAAGAGTGCTTCAGTCTAAGTAGTAGAACTGATAGTTAAAGTAATGGTTGGGTCTCAAGACATCTATGTATTCTTGGATGCAAGCTATGAATATCATGATACGCATTTTTTTTAGGTGATAAAAAAGAAAAAGAAATGGAAATCAATTAATTGTTGAAATTGTTGAAATTACAATATCTTGATGCTATATTTCCAACTTCTCATTAAAAAATTCCAATTTTTATAATTCTCCAATTGTTGAAATTGAAACTCTTGAATTCATGACATTGAAATATGGAGTCTCATGAATTGTAATCAATTAATTGTTGAAATCTTAATTTCTATGCTAAAATTGCAATTTTTATAATTCTTTAAATGTTGAAATTGCAATTTTCATAAAATATGTGAATTTATTCTTTAGTATAATTGTTGAAATTGTGAATTTGTAGTCGCTAAAATTGCAAGTGTTACTCAATATTTTCTATTGTTAACTTTGGAACTCCAAAATTGCAATTTCAATTGCAATGTGTAGATATCAAAATTGCAATTTTTGGATGCTAAGATTGCAATTTTTATAACTCTCCAATTGTTGAAGCTACAATTATTAGCCATTGAATTTGCAATCAATCATATACTTGTTGAAATTGTGCATTTGTAGTCACTAAAACCGCATTTTCTCTACAACATTTGTATTATTGACTTTGTAATTGCAATATCTAGATATCAAAATTGCAATCAATTAATTGTCGAAATTGCAATTTATGTATGGTAGAATTGTACTTTCATAATTCTCCACTTGTTGAAGGTGCAAATCTTCACCAGTGAAATTTCTTTCTCTTAATTGTTGAATTGTGCTTTTCACTTTAAAATTGTAACTTTCTCCTCAATCATATAATTAGTCGAAATTTCAAATTTGTAGTTGTTGAAATTGCAATTTCTCTTCAATCCTTTTATTGTTGATTTTGTGAATTGTCGGAATCACATTTCCCTAAAGTTGAAATTACAACTTGAATACAAAATTTCTGAAATTGCGATATACAAATATGCAAACTACAGTCAATTAATTGTTGAAATTGCAATTTCTAAATGTTATAATTCCAATCTCTCATTAAAAAGTTGAAATTTTTCATAATTCCCCATTACTTGAAATTGCAATTCTGGATTGCTGAAATAACATTTTTCATTAAAAAAATGTGAATTGCAAAAATTTGTAGTTGTTGATATTGCAATTTCTCCTCAATTTTTTCTTGTTGAATTTATGAGTTTGCAATTGCCAAAATGAAATTAATTTCTAATCAATTTGAATTTACGAATTTGCAATCAATTTCAATTTGTGAATTTGTAATTTATAATCATTTAAATTGCAAGCAAACAATTCTTGTATCGCTTTTTTTTGTAAGCTATATTTACATTATATTAAATAGCTAGAACTACGACTCAAATGAACTATCATTGATAGTTCATGTCGTCGAAGTTCATGTTGGACAGAGCTCCTGATGGTAAGAGTTCCTATTGGTTACAATTCCTTTGTTAGGTAACTATGACTCATGAAGGAATAAGATGATCATAATAATGTTAGGCCATAAACTAGGATTCATAGAGAAAGAAGAGGATGGCACTTCATCAAAGTTCTTGTTGGCATTAGGGATCTATTCTTGTATTTTTTATTCAACTTTAGGAAATTGTAATTTTGACAATTACAAATTCATAAATTCAACAATCAAAAGATCAAGGAGAAACTTCAATTTTGACAACTACAAATTTACACATTCAACAAGCATGCGATTGAGGATAAATTCATATTTTTTAAGGAAATTCTATAATTGCATATTGTAATTTAAGGAAACAAATTTATTCAAATTACATTTTCAACTTAGTAAATTCTAATTTGGGCATTCCAACAATTTCAACAATTAAAAATTTGGCAATTTCAACAAGTATATGATTGAGGAGAAATTCATATTTTTTAATGGATAATAATAATTTCAATAATTGATTTAATTGCATTTTAAGCATCAACAATTAATTGAATTTAATTTCCATAATTGCATATTGCAACTTAAGGAATTTTTTTATTCAAATTGCCGTTTCAACTAATTGCAATTTTGGCAATCACAAATTCATAAATTCAACAATAAACAGATTGGGAAATTGCAATTTCAACAACTACAAATTTATAATTTCAACAAGTGTATGATTCAAGAGAAATTTACATTTTTATTCAAAGAAATGTGCAATTTCAATAATTGATTAATTACAATTTCAACTTGAAAAATTGGAGTTTCAACAATTAAAAATTTACATTTTTTTTAATGAGAAGCTACAATTTTAGCTTAAAAAATGGGATTTTGGAAATTTTTTCAAATAATTGACTACAATTTTGATAATTGTATATTGCAATTTAATGATTTTGTAATTCAAATTGCATTTCCAACTTTAGGAAATTGCAATTTTGGCATTTAAAAGTTCACAAATTCAATGATAAAAGGATTAAGGGGAAATTGCAATTTCGACAATTTTAACAATTGATTGGAATTTTGGCAATCACATATTAAGGACTTGGAAATTTCAATTTTAGCAATAAAAAATTGTAAATTTTCAAAACAATTTATGTCTTTAAAAATTGCAAACAAGCTCATCCTTGGAAATATATGCGTGTGAGGACTTACTTTTTCAAAACGATTTTTAGGATTGAAGGATTGAGGAAGAAGAACTATTAGACTTTAGCAAGGATATTTCTAGTTCGACTACCAAGGGATTTAATTTTTTTTCTCATGAATGAATCATGGGGCATTGCCATAAGGATCAATGTCCACTTTTTCCTTGTTAGATAACAACAACCTAGACATACATATAATTGAATTGTTGGGAGATTCATCTTACCAAAAGAAGTCCCTACTTAGGAATTTCACTAGTGCTTCCAATGGTATTAGGTACTCCTTTTCAAAAAATTGAAGTTTCCAATATTAAGAGAAGAACAGTCCAAGCAAATTGTTGTTTCTAGTATAAAAAATATCTGAGCTAAGGCGGGTTCACTAATTCCTTTAAACACAATGTGCATGATTGGAGCATGGAAAGGGAGGTGTAGTCCCCATACTATCTCATCTGCATGATCATTGCTCACCTTGTTCTTGTATTATTCGTCTAAAAAATTATAATGGAGATGGGGGATGCAAAGCCATTCATGCCTTATGTGAAAATGTACCTTACCAAGTAAAGGAACCTACTGAAAGATTAATCTACCTAGGATAATGAAGAAATCAAGATCAAAACACTTGTTTTTACAAATTCTTTGAGGATGAAGCATTTCAGGAGGGGATGACTTGCAATAATACACCCAATTATAACAATTTAGGTAATACATACAAAAAATAACTCTATTGTATATGTGGTCGCATATGAAGAGTCGTGACTCTTCTCATTGTGTGTATAAATAAGCGTTCATTTGCATCATTCTATGATGACCTCGGAATTAATAATTAATATATTTTATAAATATATAATTGATTCCTTCCATACCCTATCACATCCCTATCTATAACTAGACCACATGAATGAACCACCATAATCAACCCCTTCTTAATTCTAGTTTAGATTGTGCAATGGAAGACTACCACTACAATAGGACCAAGCTTTGCTCTTTGCACCACCGCACTCCCCTAACCACCACCCCAATCAACCTATCATTGAAAAATATTAAACCCCCCCCCCCAAATGATTGAATTTGCAATTTGGAGAGAGGAATCCAACCAATCCAAAAGATGACCCTAAGTACTCTGAGTTGAAATCAAGAGCGTAACTTAGGATGCATTTTGTTTCTATGTATTATTTCAACAATAAAAAATCAACATTATATGCCCCATCACTACATACCAAGATATATTTGTTGCATTGCTATATACCAATACTTTCAATAATTCACTTACAATTTCAACAATAAGAAAATGCAATTTCAACAATTAATTGGTTGTAAATTCGATAATTCTCAATTTCAATTTTGTGGATTTTTTAATTCAAATTGCATTTTGAACTTCAAAAAATTGCAATTTTGGAAATTACAAATTCACAAATTCAACAATAAAAATATTGAGGAGAGATTGCAATTTCAACAATGGAAAATTTGAAATTACAACACATATATGAAAGAGGAGAAACTTATATATCTAAAGGAAAAGTGCAATTTCAAGAATTGATTGATTGCAATTTTAGTGATCAAGAATTGCAATTTCAACCATTGGAAAATTATCTTCTATGCAATTTTAGCAATTAGAAATTGCAATTTCAACAATTAATTGATTGCAATTTTGATATTTGCAATTTCACAAATTCAACAATAAAAATTGCAATTTCAAGAAGTATATGATTGAGAAGAAATTGATATTGCAATTTTAGCATCCAAAAATTGCAATTTCGACAATTTAAACAATTAATTGATTGCAATTTAATGGAGGCTATAATTTTTATATTATTGAAATTGCAATTTCTAGAAGCTAAAATTGCAACTTGTCATACAAAATTATAATTTCTATAATTCTCCAATTGTTGAAATTGCAATTTCTAATTGCACTTTTCCTTTAAAAAATGTGAATTTCAACTCAATCATGTACTTTTGAAAATGTCAATTTGTATTTAGTTTTTGAGTATTATCATACAAACTATCCTAGCCAAAAAACAAACCTGCATACCATAGTATTATTCAAAATTAAAACATGAACATGCCCATTGAGGGATTCTTTTTTGCTACCAAAATTGGATGCTTGGAAAATAATTGAGAACTTCTTTGCATGATTTGAATTTTGTTACCCTATATCGTCCTCCATTAGAGGCATATTTTCCAAACCATAATAACCCGCAAAGTATGATGGAGGTGGCACTAAGTGAATTTGTTTACCAACTATCATTTTTTCTTGTCCTAATTACTTTATTTTGTTTTGCATCCCTCTCATTCATTCTTTCTTTATTTTGTCTTGAATCCCTTGACCTTAATTCAAGATTTTATAAGGTTGAAGATTACAAGGGAACCCATTCCATAAGGTTTATGTTATTTATGCTGGGGTTCTCTCTCACATTTACATTTGTAAGTTTATACTTTGAGAATGCTTCATAAAAACCAAAAGCACATAAACAGGACAAACAATCGACTACTTATACAACATGTCTGCTTGTTCTCATTGGTTGTCATTGGTGTCATTGGTATGAAAGCATTCTCTCATTTTTATTAAGTTTAGGAGAAAATTGACCTTGTAACAAGGCCTCCTTTTTTTGGGGGGACAAGGCTTGGTAGCTCACATCTTCAGTTTATCTCTTGCTTTCTTTGGTTTCCTTTTAAATAACAAACTATATACAAATACAATCATTTTCAAATGTGCCATTTGTTTTTCTCAAACAAAAAAATCATCGCTCCTCCTCCTTTACAAAACACCATTTCGATTTTAGTTTCCCCTTTCCATCCATTTCACCTTCCAAGAACAATCTATTGATGTATCTTTACATCTTTGGGAGCAATTTCTAGTTTATAAACCATGACAAGGCACCACATGGATAATACCATGCACTAATTTCACTTTAGGGATTTCATATCCGTTCATTTATCTCATCTCAAATAGATATTATTTCATGTGTACACTATTAATCATAGTACATTGAATACATTATAAATTGTTGTGATCTAGAACATATTTTTTTAATTTAAAAAAAATTGTAAATCTCTCATTATAATAAAATATTTATTTTAAATTTTAAATTTATGAATTAAAGTATTTATTTGATATTAAAATGAGAGTCATTAAATAAAGAAAGAAACTATTAAATTATTTTAATTATTAATAGAAACTATTAAATAATTTTAATTTTTAATGACTTGGCTATTTATTATTCTTGATATATATTTATTTTAATCTTAAAATTGTTAGTATTATTATTAGGAAAAATAAAAGTAAATCAAGAGACTTGTTTATATATACTTAAAAGATGGAGGTTAAGATGAATTTATATAAGTTCTTATTATTATTATTATGGTTTATATAATTAAAACAATTCAAAAAATAATTTTCAATGTTTAAAAAAAAAATTATGATTGTGTTGAGAGACACTTTTTACACCCAAGATGAGTGATATGTGTCACTTGAATAACATAACTAAGTTAAATAAACAAATCAATATAAAGAAAAATATACTGCAAATCCACAATTTAAAAATATATATATTAAATTGGACTACATGAATACAATTGAACAATATGAATACAATTACTAAATATATCCATATTAAATTATATAGTCCATTACAATATTTTAGAAAACTACACATTAATAATAATAATAATAGAACAAAAGGGGCCTATAATTATTAGATCAAATAAAAAACTAAAATAATTAATAAAAAAAAATCATTATAATAAAATAAATAAATATAGATCCTTAAAAAAAGTTTAAAATTTAGTTATGAGAATACATTTAATGATATTAATATTATGATGAGAAGTTACTTCTTCATTTTACCTCCAATGTTCAAATCAAGAATTTGTATATAATATATCTTTTATGTGAATGACTTTTAATTGTATTTAAAACAACATCACAAAACTTCTTATTTTATAGTTTATTTAATTTTACTTTTACTTGTACATTTAATAGTTTATAGTTTTATTTTAATATTATTAATTATAAAATATTTATTGTTTTGTTTTGTTTTTTTCCATGTTTTTCTTTAAAATTTATAGCCTAGTTGTAACCATATAAGATAATTGGAGTAAAAAATGGATCCAAAATTTTAATTTCTAGAATTGTTTTCAATACCAAAACAAACAACCTTTTTTAATATTTATTTTTACACTATAGTTACAATTCATATTGTGAAGGACTTCCTCTAAGGTGTCAACTTCAATATATAATTTGTACCGAAGAAATTTCTCAAATATGCAATTACAACACCTAACTCAACAAAGACATTGAACCTCATGAATTGTAGAGAGACCTCTTTCTCAAAGCTCTCAACCACTCAACTAGTGAAATGAACGAGCTCCTAAAAAATATTATTGATATATACAAACCATATTATTTAAACTAGTATAGAGATTCAATTTTTTTGTCTTTAACCTTCATAACAAGTAATAAATAGTAGTAGCTACTTCAATAGAGGATTTAATAAATGGTTAGATCAAGTTATCAAATTAGGAGAAATAGTAATAATAATAATAATAATGTGTAATTTTTTTATTAAATTTTTAAAGAAAGACGTACATATAATTTTTTTAACAATTTTTTAATAAATTATGTTGAAATGTGGATTTTCATTTAATTTAATATAAACAATTTTTTTATGAAATGAGCCAATTATGTTGTTAAAACACAAAATCCCTACTTTTTTTTTATTTTTTTAAAATAAGAATTAATAATGTTTTCTAAATTTCTAGATTAGAATAATAAAAAAACATAATTTTAATATAAATATAAATTGTAAATTTTATATATTGTGAAAAAAAATATATTTAGTTTTAAAGTTCAAAGCAATAAAAACAAACATTTAAAAAACTTTTTAATATAATTATAAATATAAAGTAATATAAAGTTTAACTAAAACATAATAAGTCACCTTTTCGATAAACAAAGTAATGTTCTAGTGACCTTTTAATAAAAGAGAAAGAGATTAGCTAATTTAACTATGAATAAATGTAAAATAAGATAAAAGAAAAAAAAAAAAAAAAAAAAAACATAATTTCAACATAAATACAACTACAAATTGTAAATTTTATATATAATGAAAAAATTAATAATTAGTTTTAAATTTCAAAGTAATAAAATCAAACATTTTAATATAATTATAAATACAAATTAATATAAAATTTAATTAAATTATAATAAGTTACTTTTTTGATAAGTAATATAATGTCTTTCTTATAAACCCCAAAAAATTGAAAACACAAACCAATATACCAATTTAACAAGGGTGGACAGCACATCCTTCAGAGATATATACATATATATATATAACAAGGTTGGACAGCACATCCTTCAGATATATATAAGAGTGTATGTTTACTTTAAATGATACTATTATTACATGGGTTCATCAAGCTTGTTTGTGTTTTTACTAGTTGTTTGCATCGGCTATCATTTTTTTTATATATTGAGTGAAGAATTGTAGAGATAAATGATGTGGTTGAATTAAATTGTGGCGGAGTTAAATAGATACGTTCTTAGACTTGGTAATGTTTTTCTAAAATATAGATATAATTAATTCACCATCTTATAAAATCTGTTTTTTCAAACTAAACTGTTATTTCTATGTTGCTCTCAATGTGTTAATATTGATTGGTTCAATGGTTTTAAAATTTAATTTTGGAATTAGTGTATTCTGCTTCTACATTTTTTAAATAGTAATTCCATCTCAAATGTGTATCGCATTCCATATAAACCGTCCATTTATGAGAACTCTATCTTCAACACGTCGTTCATACACATGTATTTCTTACATGCTCTTCTTCGTGTGTTAATGCTAATTAGTTCAATGGTTTTGAAATTATTGTATCAAGTGTGCTCTTTTAACATTTTAAAATGGCAATTTAGAACTCCGGATGTAATTAAAAAAGTTTATTGTTTATTTTATTTTAACAATTGAATTGCAAGGTTATATTAAGAACCAAGGTACAAGAGATCGATTAATATATCAATAGATGGTAAGAAGTTAATATATAATTGAAAGTTAGGTAGAGCATGCTTACCATTCAATATGCAAACTGTAACTAGGCTACTAGCCAAGAAATTAATATATAATTGAAGGTTAGGTAGAGCATGCTTACCATTCAATATGCAAACTGTAACTGAGCTACTAGCCATCAAATAGAATAGAGTAAATCTTTCACCTGCAATCCAATGTTTAATATTAGATCGTGAACAAATGTAATGCAATCAAATAGGGCTTTTTCTTACTCTTTCTATGGTATTGGTTTTGTGCAGGGATACGGTATGATAGATGCAGGGCCAATGTTGTCCATATTTCTGGCCGTTGGCCGTCCGAAGTTTCAGAAGAGGTTCCAGTAACGTTTGTGGTCAGATCAAATGGTTTTAACTTTTGATCACAATAAGCTGAAATCCGGAAATTTCAAACTAATATCAAACTTGTTTTCTATCAAATTTGTTTTCTATTAGAACAAATTAATCATTTGGAAGTGAGAGTATGATTTTAGTGGCATCTATTATAGAATTTTGAATAGGTCATGTTCTACTAGAAGCTGCACAGGGTCATTTTCATCCACTCAATTCCCAACTGTCCAGCGAAAAATACTGCGAAAAGATTTCATGGCCAAGCTCACTGCCCCAGCCAACGAAATCGAAGCATGATATTTGCAAGAAGGATTTGTGATATATATACAGTTCACTACCAGTTATATGTACATAATAAATTTTAATGTTTCATAAATTTTCTGATAAATATCAATGTCTAATAAATAAACCATGCGAGTAAACCCTAAACCCTTTGGAGTTAGTTTGAAATGAATTTATTTCTCAGTAACTCTCATCCGTTGCTGCTGAGATAATTGTGAGTAATCGTGTATTAACTTAGGGTTATAAAAGATCAAATTCAGGTGAAAGTTGTGGATTAATTTAATTAATCTAAATTTTTATATCAATGTGATTTCCCTTCCTAGTTCCAGATTGCAGTGCCCTCTACCCACAAAAACTCTTAATAAAATTTAGATCCACTAATTCAACATCAGCATTATTATTTTCAGGAACATGTGGATCTTTCTAATCGTATTGGATGCCTCGTTGATTTGCCACTCTTTATAGTCTGTATTGAAGAAAACATTCCTCAAATGCTCATTTTCGTGTTCAATGTGGTCTTCCTATGAAATCTTAACAGCATGAATGGCATGGCAACAGTTGCTGACACCCAGCTTCTATGGGGTGTGTCATAAAAATCAACATCGACTTATTGTTTAGTATGCATCTCCTAAAATCTTGGTCAACTACAAATCCATTTGAATTCACGAAAAAACAAAAAAAAAAAATATTTTACAAGGATTAGCACTAACATACCGACTGTCGATTTGTTTATACCGAATAAAATTAGCAGAGTTCTAAAATTGATACACGATTTAACATTCCAATCATACAGATTTGATTTTAAGATATTAATTGCAGAGAAGGAAGCACTGAAATAACTGAAAATTTAAAACTATATCTTGCTTGCCAATTCCTAATTTTTTATCAAACCCAAATCTTTCTCAGCGGACCTTTCAATGTGGAGAACGATCGCGTGGACGGTGGGAGAGAGATTGTCCTAGATCTTGTGACCCAAAAATCAAAACAAATAGATTTGTTACGCATCAACAATGCAAGTCTATCAAGATTTTTAAAAGAAGACCCACCGGACTGTGTTCCTATCTCTGCACCTTCTTTCAATTGCAATGCCCTTCTCATCTCTCTCTCCCCTGATTATCGACTTGGCCGCTCTCTCCATCTCCTCCCTTCACCACAAACACTCCATTCTCATTCTTCCCTTGCTGAATCTCCTCCGCCATTCCCAATCTCTCCACCAGTAGCTTCGGCTCGAAAGGGTGATCGCGTTGGAAGGGCCACGCCAAGATGGGGACTCCTTGCCCGATGCTCTCCAACTTGGAGTTCCAACCGCAATGGATCACATGTCCACCCGTAGCAGGATGCCCTAAGATACGGGATTGAGGAACCTAACCCAAAACGACCAAACCCTGCACTCAGACCGATCGCCTACATTATTGTTCCTTGAGATGAAGGCCTGCAAATCCACTGGAATGGAGGAAATGAAAGAAGCTTCATCCATGTCTTCCGGCTCGTTCAGTTTCTTCACCGTTGGCTTCCAATCCCGCAACCTCCTGTATTTGATGAGCGAAGAAGGTGATCAGGGGATTTGCTTCTGTAACCCTGGGGATTTGCTTTGAACGAGCGAAAATTTGTTTTGGAGCTCGCAACAGGTCGGGTTGCGGAAAGAGAGGTTTGCAAGGGGTTAAGTGATGGATCATATTCATAACGCGGTTCTGCTGGGGGATTTGACCGTTGGTGTCAGTGCGTACGGAGAGGCCACGAGGAAGGGGCAGGGGCAGAAGGCGGCAAGTTTCAGGTAGCTCCGGGAAAGCGGATACTCCGGCGGAGGGAAGGGACGAAGGCAGTGAGAGAACGGAAAAAGGAGGGGAGGTGTAACGGGATCGTACGTGGGCCCCAAGAAACACAGACCCCGAATCTGCAATCGGGATAAGCTCGGCGCTTAAGGACCCTCCTCACATGTGCTCGTAGATAAGCATAACTTGCCGGGAGAACAATGAGAGCACTTTAACCGCTATATTTTTGTTCCATCAGGGAATTTACCAAAGAACACCGATCCAAATTCTCCTCGCCCGATCTCGAGTAAAGGATTGTGTGGCAGTCATCAGTTCATCTAGAGTGAAGGCATGGGATTTAGGGTTGGAATTTCATTTTATTTTTGCTTTTTGGGTTAAACTTTTTTGACTTTTTGAAGTTTAATCTTCCTCGTCACTTAACGTTTTGTTGAAACAATTACCCTTCAATAAAACTATCTTTAGTTAAAATATTTTTTCTCAAAAAACAGCCAAAAGCCAGTTAAAATATTTTTTCTCAAAATATAGCCAAAAGCCATTCTCCACACATGGGATCTCCTGTCCAACCTTTAGAGCCTATTTCACGCCTACAGTGTTCTACTTGGCTTCAATAGTGGCCCCACATAGCTTTGTCATGGAGGTCGGGACATGGAGCTCCCTTCTCCCAAATGACATACGTGCCTCCTTATTCTGCAAATTCAGCGGTCTGGGCTGTGTTAGGCATTGCCAAGCCTCTTAGAACACATAGCATTGGAAGACTGTCTGCTGCTTTGTATGTTTTCAAGCGCACCACGGAACTTGAACCCTCGACCTGGAAAATGCTTGGGAACAGAATGAAACCCGATATCAAATGCTCTGCTCGTCTTCGTAGAGTAGTATTAGTATTCCGAGGCCCTGCTTCTGCAATGCCTAATTATTGTAAGATTCGCAATCCTATAAGTGGGTGATTCGCATTTAATGTGAAGCGACTAGTTGGGAAGGTATGAACTACAAACAGTAAAGCAAGAGGTCTACTCGTACTCTCACATAAAAAGATTGTGAGTAATTAATTAATTCATTTTAAGATTTCTTGGATTTTACCCTTACAAAAGATTTAACAACCAATAATTCACTTTCATCTATCATCATGACTTCCATAGCTATTTGTGATTATGATTATAATTTTAAGAATCACATAAACCATGTTGTTCTAAAGTTAAATTAATTATTTGAATAGGGAAAGTGGGCAATGCCTTTTTAATCTAGTGCTATATCATCAATTCCTTAACTTTACATGCATAATAAATTTGTGAAAAAGGGTATGCGAGCCTAATCTATGGTTTCACAAAAAAATCATGATAAATCGACAATTTCATTGGGTGCTTCACTATAATCGATATACATATATACAAATCAATTATTCCAGTACATGATTCAAATATATTTCAGTGACTATTCGCTTAACATAATCTTCAACGCACTTTTAGAACGAAATGCACTTTTAGAACGAAATGGTTCTTTCCTCTACCAAACCGTCCACGTAATATCTTTTACTAATATCGCATAGCTGAAATGGCACTACATCTGTCTCATATACATTCAGAATTCAATTTCAATTGGTATATAATTATCCACGAGCAAATATATAAAAAATTTAGTTTATATTCAATCATCCAGCCACATACACTGGGACTCTATCATCACTACGTGGCATTTAGTTGAGATCAACACTTAGATTTGATCCATTGTGACTATAGTTCCGATTCTAGTTCAAGTAGCACTACAACAGTTCAACATATGAATCATAACGATTATTTAATCAACAAGCAAACAACAATAAAATGTAGTGACCGACGGTGATCAGAGTTCAATAACACTGCAACAGTTCAGCATATAAGTTACCATCATGTTATTAACACCTTGCTAACCAAAACTAATCACGTTGAACGTCAAAAATAGCATAGCCCGTTTAACCGGACGGCTTGGCAAAACTTTTGGCCGTAAATAACTGGCAAAATGCCCGTCAAATTCCAACCCTGACGGGACTTCGTTGGATTCGGCACCATAATCATTGAGTGGTCTGCAATCCATTCATGGGAACTAATGTTATATTACTCCAAGCACAATCTAATTATAAAAGCACATTGCTAGCATATGGTGACCTTGGTTCCTTTGTCACCCTACAGCTTTCGGTTACATTAGCCTCTTCTGTTTTCCTGAATTTTTTGCGATACAAAATAATGCCCAACGCTACAGCGATGATTAGAATTCCACTAAGTGTTATTCCGAGAACAACTTTCAATATATTTATGTTTGAGTTCTTTACAATACATTCTCCTTTATGCATACATAAGTAGGGGTTTCCAGAATAACTGCAACACACCAACGAAAGAGAGTTTCCACAATGAGAATTTGAACTGGATTAAAATAGCAAAAATAGGAAAGAAAATTCAGAATCTCAAAATCTTATAATGGGATTGGGATTTATGTTGCAACACGATGAATATATAAAAATGGGATAATCTTAATTGAGTTTTAATGAACGATTGATGAGAAGTTGTGCAGGAATTACACCGCTGAAGTTATTATTCTCTATATACCTGTGTCCATAAGTTAGAAAACGTGGCTGTAGAAAACGTACTCCTTAATTTTCGATTTAACTTTGAACAAGAACTGGTGAAATAAAAGAAGAGAAGAAGACTTACAGCTCTGTAAGGTTTTTGAGTTCAGATAACCAATCACCAATCAGGAACAGTACCACTGAGGCATAATAATCAACAAAGTAAATTTTGTCTTTGTCAAAATGTATAGGTTTATGACAAGAAAATAATGTTAGGCGGAAAAGAAACTTACAATCTCTCCAATTTTGCTAAAGTAGATAAATTTGGCAATGATCCCATCAAATGATTATTATCCAGTGACCTGCTAATTTTAATGAGAATAGATAAATGTTATTTAACGATAATAAATAAATGTTATAATAATAATAGTAATAGTCTGTCTCAACGAGCATACATAATGAGAGTCATAGTTTCCTCCCCTTAACCGCACCAAACATTTCAGAACATTTCAACCAGAGTCTATTGATATTTTATAATCGTCATTGGAATTTGGTCTATTCGGATTTCTTCGAGAGCTACAGGCGGATTACACCGGAAAAAGGTTTAAATTCTGCTTACACAAATCCGGTAAGATTCCTTCTTGACAAATCGCTGGCAACAAAAAGTATTATCGTGAGCACTTACAATATCACCAATAAGCTGTCAACAAATCGAAGAATTACACTTACATTCCCGTAATTCTTATCGCCGAAGAGGTGCTATCGCACAGAATTCCTTCCCACTCGCTCAAATAGCATGGATCAGAAATCCAATCTTTAATGTCAACCCAGTTTTTGATAGAATCAACAGCGTCAACTGCAGTTTAAGAACAAATGGATTACTCATTGAATGATAATATCCGGAATTTGAGGACGAGAAATTTAGTGAGGGCACTTACTATCTTGTGAATATGTTGCAGGTTGCGTATCGACAAGGTAGTAATACTCAAAAGCGTTGAGTATAGGAGGACGAGTGGAGTTACCGGCCTGAACAAGGTCTAAATCATATTTTGTTTTATCGGATTCTAAAGCTATTTCCAAGGCAGAGTGATTTCGTATCAAAGTTATGTTTTCAGACATATTTAGACTCTCGATCTCTGCAAAATACAACAGCAGTAATGATTTGGTCCCTTCTGGTGAGGGCAACGCAATCCCAAAGGGGGTTGAGCTGTTTGTGTTAGAAAAATTACGATTCTTTACATGCAGAATAAACTTTTAAAGAATTGAAAAGAATTAATAATGTATGCCGTCAGGATCATACCTCCAGCCATTGATGCTGTTCACACTCTGAGTTGAGACTTTGCTTAAGGCAACCGTTCCGTATGGCACTTCCAAACTCTGCTCACTCTGGATTGATGGTGTAAAAACTGAAGGAGATTGAGTTAGCAAGTTTGGGAACCAAATAGAAGTCTTTATAGCCCAGCTTCCATCAAGCTTCTATTGGCTATGTGTCAATTGTTCCACAGATCAAGATAGAGAACCGTTGAGGGAGTTATGGACCATTCCAGGAGCTCTCAACCGGAAATCAGTTATTTCCTTAATCAGTTGAGGAGCTGTTAATAATCGTTAAGAGAGCTTACATTCTCCCACTTGGTCCATACTTCCAAACTTAACGTCTCATCTTAAAACCCATTGATAATATATATTAAAAATAAATACATGAATCATGGCGATAAGTCCTCTTAAGATGAGTATTATCTTCCATGTATTACTATGTATTTATTTCTATTAGAATTTATGTGGCAACAATTTCTTAATGAATAAACCTTATGTTTATTCTTGGTCCTATACAGATGAATTCTCTCAATTAAATTAAGGTGCACAATGTGTTTTTTAACTGATTCAGAGGTCCAATCCATGTGTGGAGGGTTTGCCTGAGGGTTGTCCTACCTTACTGTTGAGGCCGCAGCTTGTTGAGGGCACAAACATGAAAGCTGTGACCCTGTATTGCTAAGTCATGACCCTGTACTGCTAAGCCGTGAGCTCCTTGGCCCTGATCTGCCTACCGTGTGCACACGTATGGAGGATAAGTACACTGTTGGTCTGATTTTGACTTTATTGTGGGTTTGATCTAGCCGTGAAGGCCGTGAGACTTTACTATGGGTATGATCTAGCTGTGAAAGTATACTTCGTGGTAGATGTGAGCCACTTTGGTTTGACCATACTTGCCATAAGTTTGTTTAAAAGGAGGGTCGCTGCCTTTATTTGTCTGCCTGCTGCCACAGCGATTATTTCTTATACACTAAGAAGAAATAATTATAATTATAATTGATACAATAATTATAATTGATACATATTTTGGGAGATCGATACAGTAGTTATAACAGTTGGTATCAGAGCTTAATTTTATCTCTGCCTTGATGTTTGGACTGCTGTACGTCCATTGGTGTATTGCTCATACATTTTATAGTTTAGTTTTTTCTGCGTCCGTGTTAATATCTATCCGGAACCACCGTTTCTTTTCCATAACTTTTATTAACTACAACAATGCATCTATGTAAACTTCAACCAATCCATTTGACTGTATCCCTTTTCAAATGGAACCTTTGCTCGACGTACTGGTTTTGCAATTGAAACAAGTTGCTTGAATGCTGAAACTTTTGTTGTGGTTGTCTCTTGTTTTTTCAAAGCCTTCTGGGTACGGAAGGTGTGTAGCATCGGTTTTCCTTTTACGGAGAGACCAATGCTCAGCGCATGCAGCCACAGGCCGTCCACCTATTGAGGAACATATTTATTTCAGATCTGATTGCTGTAGGTTGACATCATGCTGCTAGGGTCTGATATTTATCTGTGGTTGATTTTGGGACTAGGTCGTGGCCCGTGAGCCCTATGGAAGTGATTTAGGTTGCTGAGAGCTCACTTGAGGAGGCCACATGCCCTAGCACTTATTGTTGGCTATTCTTTGGACTAACATGAAGGTCGCCTGCCCTAAAGAACTGAACCGTGAGAATGTTGTAACATTGTCGAGGTCTGATCTGCCTTGTTGTGTTTTAATTGAACTCCAATCTGCCTATTACGTCTAACCGTAAGCTTGCTGAGCTTGTATGAGGAGGTCGCATTCCCATGCTGATTTTTTTGTGACCAGAATGTTGGATCTTGTGGAGGCCGTGAGCCTTGTTAGTCCAGTCATACCTACTAAGTGTCTATTTCTGTGGTAGTTGTGAGTCTTAATAGCTTGATCTTGCTTGACGTTAGCCTGTTAGAAGAGGTTGTGACTCCATTGGGGTTTGTTGAGGTTGCTATGACTTTTTGAGAGCAAGCCATGATCTTTTCTGAGCTTGTGTGGGGCTGCCATAGATCTATTTAAGGAGGCATTTTTATTTTTATTTTAACCTATGTAATGATGCTAGGGTGCTGATTAGGAATTTTTTCCTAGACCACTTGTTTATATATTTCATTTGCATGATGCAATTAGTATCAAGTTAATTTTATGCATAAAAGTAATAATGTCTAGTGATCAATATAATTTTTATTGATTAGAGAATAGCCACAGCATCTCTAATTAAATAATGTTATATATTATGATTGATTAGGATCACATAAAGAATATTTAGACATTAATTGTAATTAATTATACTAAATATAATAAATTTTATCCCACAAAATTTTTTATTATATTTATATAATTAATTAGGATAAAATATTAAATTATTCATAACTTACCCACAGGAATTATGAATTAATAGTTTTATCATAAAGTTCAATTCTATCATAAAGAATCATTGAATCTGCTTGAATTGAAAATTTAGCCCACGGGCAATTTTTATGTCATTAGATTCAATTTTAAGCATGAATTTACATTGGTAAAGCATGAAATTTTATTTTTAAGGCCTCAATTTAAAACAAGCATCCCGCCAATGGTATTTGAAATTCCATAATGTAATTTCTTCTTTCGGTTTTTTAGAAAACATTATGGATCAATGTATATACCTGAAAGTTAGTGGGAGTAAAGTTTGTTTTCTTGTTTTATATGTGGATGACATTTTGCTGGCAACCAATGATAAGGGTTTGCTGCATAAGGTGAAACAATTTCCTTCTAAAAATTTCGATATGAAGGATATGGGTGAGGCATCTTATGTCATTGGCATTAAGATCCATAGAGACAGATTTCGAAGCATCTTGGGTTTGTCTGAGGAAACCTATATTAATAAAATTTTAGAGAGATTTCAGATGAAGGATTGTTCACCAAGTATAGCTCCCATTGTGAAGGGTGATAGGTTCAATTTGAACTAATGCCTGAAGAACGACTTTGAAAGGGAACAAATGAAGAATATTCCATATGCTTCTTCTTTCGGAAGTCTATTGTATGCTCAGGTCTGCACAAGACCTCACATTGCATTTGTTGTTTTGTTCGTCTCCTGTTTTGAGGCTAGTTTACATGTTGTATGGCTTAAGAGTTTCATTTATGGGCTTAGAATTATGGATTCTATCTCTAAGCCATTAAGAATGTATTGCGACAATTCAGCTGCTGTTTTTATGGCTAAAAACAACAAAAGTGCGAATCGAAATAAACATATCGACATTAAGTATTTAGCTATAAGGGAACGTGTTAAAGAAAAGAAAGTGGTCATTGAGCATATCAGCACTGAGTTGATGATCGCTGATCCTTTGACTATGGGCATGCCACCGTTTAAATTCAAGGATCATGTATTGAATATGGGACTTGATTCCATTATGTAGTTTCTCATTGTATGGACAATGTTATTATTGTGATGTTTTTCTCATACTTATGTGCACCTTAATTTAATCGAAAGAATTCATCTGTATAGGACCAAGAATAAATATAAGGTTCATTCATTAAGAAATTGTTGCCACATAAATTCTAATAGAAATAAATACATAGTAATACATGGAAGATAATACTCGTCTTAAGAGGACTTATCGCCATGATTCATGTATTTATTTTTAATATATATTATCAATGGGTTTTAAGATGAGACATTAAGTTTGGAAGTATGGACCAAGTGGGAGAATGTAAGCTCTCTTAACGAATATTAACAGCTCCTCAACTGATTAAGGAAATAACTGATTTCTCGTTGAGAGCTCCTGGAATGGTCCATAAGTCCCTCAACGGTTCTCTACCTTGATCTATGGAACAATTGACACATAGCCAAAAGAAGCTTGATGGAAGATGGGCTATAAAGACTTCTGTTTGGTCCCCAAACTTGCTATCTCAATCTCCTTCATTTTTTACACCATCAATCCAGAGTGAGCAAAGTTTGGAAGTGCCATACGGAACGGTTGTTTTGGTCTATCGGACGGAAGAGGTATCGGACAGAAGTGGATTGCCTCAAGCAAAATCTCAAGCCAGAGTTTGAGCAGCATCAATGGCTGGAGGTATGATCCTGACGGCATACATTATTAATTCTTTTCGATTCTTTAAAAAGTTTATTCCGCATGTAAAGAATCGTAATTTTCTAATAGTTGGTATCAGAGCTTAATTTTATTCCTTAATCAGTTGAGGAGTTGTTAATATTCATTAAGAGAGCTTACATCTTGAAATCCAAGTGTTTTGCAAGACAACAGTTGGAGGAAGGTCTTCGGTATTGTTAGTTGAAACGGGCTCTTCAGAAGTTGCAAGATATGAATTCGGAGGACCAAATATTGAATTAGCTGACAACTAGAAGTAGTCGAAGTTGTCTTGAGGATACCTGATGAGCACTCCGTACAAAATTAAGGCACCGAAGTTATTTTATATACATTGAATTTCATATTTTGGAATAAAAAGAAGAGCAACGTAATTTTTATTTTATTATAAAACATACATCACTGTGCCTGAAGTAGCCAAGATTCTTTCATCATAAACTCCATTTTTATTTTTCAGTGTTACGTTTTGTACAGTCAACATTTCTGGTCTAAATCTTTTATTAAAATTTAAAATTGCCATCAATTTAGCTTTGAACCATTCAAAACGAACGCCTGTCAAAATTTCCAGTCCCGGTCTAGGTCTAAATATTTTATTAAAATTTAAAATTGGAAAATAGAATATATTGTTGACTTGCTATATCTATTGGGAGTTGTTCTATTTGTCGCTTTGCTTGTGACTTCCGTGTTAAAATGTATCTTCACTCGCTTTGCTGGTGACTTCCGTGTTTTTTTTCTAAGAAAACACCTTTTTATTAACAAGAAAAAGATGTGCCATACACATTATATATGGCCTAAGTATAAGAAGCCAGATCTTCTCATAAACTAATGTTTCATGGCCGAAATATAATAAGGATCCATCATATGCATATCACATATTTTCATAACAAAAAGAGACCGTGAAAATGCCTTTCAACAAAAAGCATCATCATCAACATCATAAAAACATACATGAACCTGTTCCAAAATAATAAGAAAAGTCAAAACTACATTCCTATAGCTCTCTAGCATATCTTTAAAAAGGAATCTCCAACCATAGTCCCAGCCTGATATTCTTTAAAATATAGCCTATCATCCATTGGACCCAGAGCCATCTCAGAGAGTCTGTCAACATCACCATTGTGACAATGATAGATGTGAGAGAAAGATAAGTCCCCAAACAATAGGATTAATGCTCGAACCTGGTGCCTCCAGTTTTCAATGAGGAGAGGTCTCAATGATGACTTGCATGTGGCCCAGTCAATAATGCACCGTGAGTCACCAAAAATGTTGACCAGAGGTATATACATCTGATTAGAAAACCATAGAGCCTCGATAGAGCCATTAGTTCAGCCTTGGTATTCATACCACTTCCACCTTTCATATGTAGATGATAAAAATGATCCACTGAATGTTTAATGATCATTCCTGCACCACAGGATCCATTCTCTCTGGCACCATCGAAAAATCCAAATGGGAGAGTGTAGTCATCTTCGACGAAAGGAGGGGAAGGCATTTTGTAGTAGCTTGGAGCCTTATCAACATAGTGATTCCATGCACATGTCCAAGCAACTACCAAGTCCATTCGAGGCATAATTCTCCAGAACAACAAACCATTCCTTGCTCGCCAGAATTCCCATATAGTGAAAAAATCAATATGGACATCAACTCCCAATCTATCAAAACAAGCAGACAAATTTGTGGATAACAGGTCACGATCCCATACTGGAAGACAAGGCCATCTCTCTCTAATCAGATACCACACCCCCTGGAAAAATACACAGCTCCCAAATAAATGATTTATATGTTCAGTAGAGCACTTACATAATGTGCATATCCCGGGACCACAGAATCCACGCCCTTGTAAGTTCTGCCAGGTCAAGATCTTATTCTCCAAACAGAGCCAAATGAAACAAATTACCTTGAGCGGCAACTTATCACTCCACAACTATTTTTTCAATCCGGTCACCACCCCATCGCCCAGATCTTCCATCAAAGAATTGTAATCCAGTTTTGTTGTGATTGAGCCCTATAGTGGGTTGTCATCCCGTACCAAATGATCAGAGGCCTCCATCAAATGAATACCTGCCTCTATCAACGAATGCATGTAGATATCCCACTCTATCCAAAATGCACAGGGAAACACGAACTCCGCTGCCATCAACCATCTAATCACAGAGTCCACAGAGGGAGTGACCAGCTGCTTCAGAACATAGTAACCCCTGTCATGCAACGCTTGAATGAGATCCTTAGATAACTTGTAATTCTCATGCAGACCAAGAATCATACCAATACCGACAAAAATTTGCACCCAACGACCCACCGCCCAACAAAGAGAGTGATTAATAATAGGAAGTGCTTTCAGTAGACTGTGCCAGATTTCCGAACAATTAGCAGGATAACTAGCATGCGATCTAAACCAAAAACATGGCGCAAGGCCCTTCAAATATCAAATTTGAATCCTATGATCTTTAATAGGTTCATCAGTGCCTATGCTTAGGATATGAGGACCTTTGATGTTGATTAATTTTTCTAACATATAAATAATTGAGTTGGCCTCTCATAATTTCCTCAATGACTTGGTGAAACCCAACTACACATATCTATATCAGGGAACTGTTGCAAATAGATGAGAGCTAAATCCCAAATATTTAACTTCCAATTAAATTATCACTAAATCCCTCAAGCCTGCATGAGCTAAGAGCTAAAGCCCTCATCTATCACCAAAGTTAAAACAATTCAAAAGTTGGGCCTTGGACTTTAATTGGTTAAATGTTTTCAATCTTTTGTCAAAATCAATCTTCCTAACTAGATTGAAATCACTAATTACAATGCAAAAGACATACACATTCTCAGAATTTGCAACCTTTAAAATTAGTGAAATGCAAGTAAATCCGTGACATAGATCTCAAATGCAGAGTTGTAGGAAGCAGTAAAATTTTGCATACTCTGATCTCAAGTGGTGGGTGGGATCACAGACCTTGGAGTTTAGCTGGTTGTGGTAAAATGCAAGAGGCTACAGAATCTTCATCTCTCTTACTTATATACCTCTGTAACTGACATAAATCTTAATCTTAAGTTTTTAGTGGTATTTTCAATGCCTTGGGAAGTTGGGAGTGTTGTCCTATGTGCCTTTAAGTTTTTATATGCATGTTAGAGAGGGGCACTTCGATGCAAATGCAATATGAAGATATTTTGCTCTCAAGTGGTGACCTTGAAAGCACAATTCCTTGGTGTTGCTATGGATGTAGCAGATGAGAATAATCCAGGCATTCTTATGTAAAAGAGAAATCAAACCTCGAAAGTTTGTAGGCATAAAATGCTCTACATTTCATATATTCTTTAGATAGAAGTTTTTTTAATTTTTTTTTTGACCCTATGACAGTAATGTGAACACATTTGAATATATTTTGGTAACAACCACAACCACAGTTGAAGTGACTACATTTCTTCTATATACAGTGATTTGCAGCCACACATATGCATAAAATGTTGTAAATGGCATTTGCTGCTAACTTTACTGGGCCCAGACAGTGGTAAAATGGATATGAAGCCATACTAGGCTACTAATTTCCATTTGTATGTTCATAGAAGGTGTTAATAAAGTTCCCAATGACCACTAAAGTGTTAGAAACTTAGAAGTAATATCAAATCCTTAGAAGTTTCTCTGCACTTTGTTTGATGATATCAACCCAGGTTCATTGTTGGATATATATCCATTTGCAAAAATTAAACTCATCTATGGGAGGCTGAGTTTTAGGCTACACTATTGTTTCTAATTATGCATAGCTCAAAGAACAGACAATTATGAAGAGTACTATGAGAGCTATGTAATTAAGAATGTCTTCATTGATCTTTTTTACCACATAACACAACTTATTAACCTCGGATCATGTTTTTACCAATATACACCATGGTCTATTGATTCATTTTTAATGACTAAATTATTTTATTGCTAAAATGGCTTGTTACAGGTAATTGTTTGACCAGCAGTTGTATGAAACCCTGGACATTGAGCAGAGCATATTTTTTTTTGATGCAGAGAACAAGCACATATGTTTTCCCTCATTTATCAAAAACCTTAAAACAATTCAAGAAATAGAGAGAAGATATGTATGAGGTGAATCCCTCATGGTATCGAAAAAGCTAAGGAAATTTAAGAAATAGATATAACATCGATATGAACTAAAGCCTTCATGTATCAAAAAATATGTCGTTTAGTAGTTGCTTCGAACCTAAGGCTATCCCAAGCTTTTCAAGTCTATCCAACAACAGAGATAATGAATGAATTGCTAAAATGGATTATTATAGGTAATTGTTTAACGAATAGTTGTAAGGAACCATGTTCACTGAGTAGAGCATATTTGTTTTTGATGCAGAGAACAACAAATATATTTTCCCCCATGTATCAATCAACAAAGTTATCTTAAAGTATATTAAGAAATACGTTGAAGATAGGTAAGACCTTAAGGAATCAGACAAGAATGATTTAACCAGAGTGATATTGTACTTGACAAAAGTTAAAGACAATGATACTGTACTTGACAAAATTGACATTAACCGAAGATTAAATTTTGGTAAATTTACTGAAGATGTGGTACTTAGTACTAACTGAAGATTTGGTAAATAATTGAAGATTTGGTACTCAGTAAATTTGGTAAATAATCGAAGATTTGGTACTCATGGTAAATAGGTTCAGTAAATTTTGGTACTCACCTTGAGCCCAATGCTATCCCTTTAATAGTAAATTTTGCTAAATTTTAGGTTCAATAGAAGATGAGGGACCTTTTAGATGCAATTCTAGTTTTTGAAAACACGTTCCTATTACACAAAAATATAACGCGTTTTTGATACCTAGCACTTGTTATGGTAAAACCTGAGACTGGCATGTAGGATAGGTAAACATAACGCGTATGCATTATAGAACTACAAAATTCATATGCGCTATGTAGTTACAAAATGCATACGCATTTTGTACATCTAAAATCAATTTAAATACATCGTCTCGACCACCCCTGATCACCCGCGGCACATTTCACGCATCAGAAACGCGAATTTGAGCTTGGACGACATGCCGTAGAGTATTGGAGGAGTTGGATTTTGTTGGAGGGGAGGAAAATTTACCGGTGGATTGCCATCTAATCAGGTAATTCATTCACCCATACCATTTATTTGTCAATTCTAAACGTAGATTACCGTTTTTTTATAGTTTAAAACAACCTAATTTTTTAATATTTATCGAATTGGAAAAACGCAATCTCTAATTAAATTCACATCTCCCTCAACCAAGATGAGTGAATAATTACAATGAATCCCTTTTCAATAACTCAAAAATTCCTAATGCAACCAAAAATAGAAAAAAATGGAACTCCTCCCTTTCTACAATGTATCCATCCACATGAAACCCAAATTTCCAACCCTCAAAGGCCATTTCCCCATGATACTAATTGAATAATTTTCCTCTAAAATGGCCATAACAATATGAAATGCATGCACAAGCGTGAATAGAAAAAATGCATAAAAAATTAGTAACTTGGTTTCTCAAAATTTCATCACAATCATTTGTCCACGAACATAATCAAAATTTCATCACAAGTGTATGTAGATATACATTGCCTCTTAGTTAAGCACCTTTAACTAAATTCCAAAACACATTAACAAAATGCCTCTCAGACCTACCCTATCCACACCCTCGATCAATCTACTCAATGCTCAGGGACCGTCGATTCAACTCAAAGACATGTCGAGTCTCTAAGCTCATCTACAACTAATTGTATTCCAATCCACAATTTCCCCATTTTCCCATGTCACTTTTGGTTGGTTTCCATGTTTATAGAACAATGGAAATGGTGAACACCCATGAACTACCTAGAGTGTGTCGTGAGAGTGTTCCCAACCATGATCGAGTCAATGATATTTAGAGGATTGGTGGCAGCCCTGTATCACCCCTTTTCTTGCCTCACATATCCTAATAGTCCCTCGCCTCTGTCGTTTACATATCCAACAATCTTAATCTACACTCAGAAAGACCTGCGGCCCTGACCTAGTAACTACTCCTAGAAACCTATCCTAAAACCCTTCTAACATTCTTACCTATCTCGGCTCTTCTTCCCTTGGATGTTGTCCTAACCCTACATCTATCCTAAACTTCCATCCCTCTTAAATACTGTGTTTAAGACACGAGTCTGAGATTTACCACCTGACATGCCCCTGGGCATGTTACCTTAACCATCTTTCTAAGCCTAACAAGTCATATCCTATTCTTACTTATTCATTAACTGAATGTAGTCACAGTCCTTGGACTGTGACATTTAAATTTAGTTGTTCTATATAAACTTAATCTTCATCCTCCTAATCAACCATCTTGTCATATCAATTGAACATATCATAATACTTGGATCATTAATAAATATACATGTGATAATTTTGAGATAACACTGTCATATTCCACTTGTGAGATCTTATTAAGTTGACATTGTTGTTATTGTCTTTATAGTCACAATATCTAGTTGAGTATTCAACATCTTAATCATTGATAGTCATCTCAAGTATATGTAATCATATTGGCAAAACAAACTCATACATATCCATTTCATTCCATGCCACTTTGTCCTCCTCTCCAACCATAAGGCGTAATATGTTGAAATCAATAAATTTAATGTTAGCTTATGAAGTTGATGGAAATATTGTTTTCTGTAAGGGACGTAAAGGCCAAAACATGTGAAAATAACACTCCTAAATTCTAAGAAGTTTAAACCCAAGTTTGCATGGAAAAGTCACCAATGAGGGTTAAGAAGTGCCTTAACTTCTAGAAAGAAGTTGAACGAAACTTACTTTTTCATTGTTAAATATTTAATTTTAAGTTTTAAATGTATGTAAGTGAATGCCATTAAATTGCTTACTAGAGTTTAATTTAATACATTTTCAATTTTGAAGAGACGTAATTATATACCATGCATATGTTTCTAATGATTTTCGTATTGATATTTTTATTGCAGTTGCGGCTATGGACACAATTGCTGAGATATTGATTGAGCTTTCTTGCTTGAGGGGCATTAGTGCAGCTTTTACTGGTGGTGACAAGATTCACTGCTCACTTGCATCAACTTTGGATGCAATTGTTGACACCATTTCACACTCTAGCAATGTACTATATGATATTACATCATATAGAGAAAGAAAAAGACAAGAATATGTTGATGGGAAAGACTACACTGCAATAAAAAAGTTGAAAATATCCAAAGAGCTCATATTTGCATTGTTTAGGGACCCTCGGTCGAGGGAAATCCCAAATGCAAACAGGCCTCATATCTCTATCGAGTGGTGCACATTTCAACCATCTGTTGATAACTGGATGGACAGATGGTACATGGTTTTTCATATGCCACCACATAACAACAGGGAAATTCCCCTGTATTTCCTTCGAAAGATGTATGCAAAGTTCGTGTTACATAAACACGTAAACTGTTTTGATATCTTGCAGTTTCAGGGGATTTGTGGGGGATGCCCCAAAACCGACCCAATGCAAGGCTTCAAGACCATGATTTCCCTATCCCTACACCTCGCAGGAAGTTGCCTGGGCCAGATGTCCCACCTGCACATCGTGTTATTCCACAGACACGTGATGCATTTTTTAGTTTGGCACGGGCGGTTGTTCGCCATGGCACTATGGTTCAGCATATGGGTGAGGCAGGGACATTTGTCCCTGGTGTGGTACATACACCAGGTCGTCACCATGCAGGACCATCATCTAGTGCAGGACCATCCACTAGTGCAGGACCATCGGCACATCCCTAGCCTAGTATTGAGCCTCACGAGTGCACATTGTGTGGTCATCCCTGCTATGGTCTTGCCTCAAATGTTGCCTTCAGTGGGTTTTTGAGTGAGGTACGTAGATGGTTAATTGTAATAAATTCTTCATTTATTTTCCTCTTTGTACACATATATATAGTTTGAGCTAATATATTAATTTTGTGAACTTGCAGTTGATGCTTTATGCCAACAGCGACGCCCTAGAGTCAGATATTCCAGAATCTACAAGGGGGCATGACATTCCATCCACTGATCCCATCGTTAGTGATTGGATTCATGGTGCTACCCAGTTGGCAACCCCCTCTTATGTAACACCCATTTTCGTATCTCACACTGAGGTAAACATTTTAAAATTTCAGTTTTTTAATACTTGTTAATTTGTTAATTTAAACATACTTTACATGTTAGTTCACTAATTCTATATACGGTCTGATATTTACAATTATTAAACTTGCAGATGGTAGATCCTTCACTGGGGAAAGCCAATGTGGAGGTAGCATCTATGGTTGTATCGTCCGAGGAAACATCTGGGCTTCAGGTAAACAATTAAAAATGTCATTTTCTAAATACATGTCTATTCGTTGAATCATGCATGTCTAACTACATGAACACTTGCTGACTGTAGGCACCCACCGAGACATTTGGACCATTTCCTGGATTTTTATCTCCTCCTAGACCATTCGTGAACAAGGAATCGTGTGTATGTGAGGCGGCCTACTCCTAGCAAGACTCCAGCTGCCCACGACCATGGGCTTACTGATAACATGGTAATGTATATCCTTCGATGATATTTGTTGGTTAACTTGAAATGCAGTGCATAAATCATTTTTGTTAATGTTTGAATTGCATTTTTACTGCATCAGGAACCAGAGTTGTCTGTTAAAAACCTCACATCGATGGTTGATGCAGCAGTCAATGATGCATCTGCAATGGAAACTGGTCACACAGAGGTATGTAACTATTTCAACATGATCTTTACATAGTTTATTATTGTTGTCTATTGTGTATTCATGCATGTCTAACTATTTCAACATTTTGTGATTGTAGCCACCAGCAGCAGGAGCAGTTCCTAGCTCCCCTGGTTCGACCATGGTTGCGACCATCCTGGATGTTCAAACAATAGCTCCATCTGCTACACAAGGAACGCAATCCCCTTTGCCACAGTCTCTCTTTGAGGTGAGATGTCCATTAGTGACCAAGTGTTTCATGCAATTTCCATGTTGTTGATAATTGTTGAGCTAATGTATTAGTACATAGTTAGTTGAATTTAACAATTGATATTTAATTTGCAGGATCCATAGACACACACTGATCCTAGAGATGTACCTAGAGGATCAATGCCGGGAAAGAACAAGAGAAAGCTTGAGTTTTGATGTGTCTTATGGGATAAATGTACATTTGGATACATGTACATGTGGCTTGGATAGTTTTGGATACATGTACTTTTGGATACCTTTGGATATATATGTACTTTTGGATACATGTACATTCACTTCATTGTGCATGTACTTTTGGAGACATGTACATTGACTTCATTGGATACATGTACTTTTGGATATATATGTACTTTTGGATACATGTACTTTTGGACACATGTACATTGACATTTCACTTATAAATGAATGATACATTTCACTTTGTATTTGTTCTTCGGTTTCCACATGTTCTTGTGTTAATCTATTGTGTTGATTTGTGTGGATTATCTATTACTCATGAATGCGCTATGTCAAAAGAACAAACTATTATATTTAAAGGTTTCAACTAACTCACTACATGCACACTAATTGGATATCTAATTAAAATTTGTGATTTTGGATGATCATTACAAGTTAAGTCAAAGTTCTTGCTCGTGTGATTTAATAAAACTAGGTGCAATACAATGTATTTCAAGGTTTCAATGAACTCACTCATGCACACTAATTGGATAGGTCTAATTAAAATTTCTGATTTTGGATGATTAAATTACAAGTTAAGTCAATGTTCAAGTGAAATTTAATAAAACTAAGTGCAATACATGCTATACATTTCATCAACCCCCAATATTTGATTGTGTAGTTAGATTCAACACTACATATGAGTAACTACATACAAGTGCTCAAATCAACATTGGTGAAAGGTACAAACGTTACCTCGGGATTCAAGAAATAAAGTGCCTTCTACTCTTAACTAGATCCTACATGTTAAATTCTTTATGTAAATGTTTTATTGTTAAATTTATGCATTGAACTAATGGTTATAATTGGTATAAAGCATTTATCTAGATCAAGTATCAAAAATTTAACATGGTATAAGAGGTGAGCTGTCAAGAAGGAAATTATACAAGCCTTAAAAAACAAAAAACCTAGGGGGACCGAAAGTCACCAAGTGTCCCAGACCGAAAGTCACCAAGTGTCCTTGAACGACATTTTCATGCGACTTGCAACTCGACATAACTCGGAAACCGGAGGTCGCATCGATGAATCGCCGACTCCATTGGTCTCCTGGTGTGCGATTACCTCTAGGGGGCCCTCTCCCTCGTCTTCTCATGTCCCAATGACTTCATTGTGCATTCATTTCGTAAACTAGGGTTTTTCTCAGTTTGCTTCAATGCAATCTCGCATTGGTGGGTCAACTCTGCAAAACCCTCCACCGAGCCAGTGTTGGTAGTGTTCCACGTCAGCATTTCCCATACACACTTACAGGAGCCAATGACACGCAATCTTGCTGCTCCATTTTCTTTTTCGCTCCCAGACCGAAAGTCACCAAGTGTCCCTGAACGACATTTTCATGCGACTTGCAACTCAACATAACTCGAAAACCGGAGGTCGGATTGATGAACCATCGACTCCGTTGGTATCCTGGTGTGCGATTACCTCTAGGGGGGCCTCTCCCTCGTCTTCTCATTTCCCAGTGACTTCTTTGTGCATTCATTTCGTCAACTAGGGTTTTGCTCAATTTCCTTCAATGCAATCTCGCATTGGTGGGTCAAATCTGCAAAACCCTCCACCGAGCCAGTGTTGGTAGTGGTCCCATGTCGGCATTGACCATACACACTTGCAAGATCCAACAACATGCAATCTTGCCGCTCCGTTTTATTTTTCACTCCCGGACCGAAAGTCACTAAGTGTCCTTGAACGACATTTTCATGCGACTTGCAACTCGACATAACTCGGAAACTGGAGGTCGGATTGACAGACCGTCGACTCTATTGGTTTCGTAGTGTGCAATTACCTCTAGGGGGGCCTCTCCCTTGTCTTATCATGTCCCATTGACTTGTTTGTGCATTCATTTCGTAAACTAGGGTTTTTCTCAGTTTCCTTCAATGCAATCTCATCTTCTCAAAAACGAATGCTTACCATATCCTTTTTGACCTCAAATGCCTCAGCAATGAATGGAATAGCTCATCCTGGAATGAAATGCTCGCCAAATCCTTCTGAGCATGGTCTCCTATCTTCTCTTCCCCAGCAGTATGGATAAAATTTTAATTGAATTCCATACCTAAGGATTGTATCATACTATGTTTCAATTCCTAAAGAGCCTGATATGGCCATGCCTTCTCATACATGAGACAAAGATGGAAAACAAAACTTCCACATCCATGCATTTATTTGGAACCACTTTGTTGAAGTACGTAGCCAATAGAAATGCAATGTAAAATGAAAAACCTCAGTAAATGACCCACAAAGCAAGAGACTCTGAGTCATATTTGAATTGGCTGAAACCTAAAATGCTTACTTATCACACTGCAAAATAATCGTGGTCACTTCCAAGCTGCAAGAGCCTCTGAACCACTTTTGAAAAATGAATTCTTACCAAATCCTTTTTGGCCTCAAACTCCTCGGCAATGAATGGAATAGCTCGGCCTAGACTGAAATGCTCGCCAAATCCTTCTGAGCATGGTCTCCTATCTTCTCTTCCCCAGTAGTATGGATACAAATTTAATTGAATTCCATACCTAAGGATTGTATCATACTATGTTTCAATTCCTAAAGAGCCTGATATGGCCATGCCTTCTCATACTTGAGACAAAGATGGAAAACACAGCTTCCACATCCATGCATCTATTTGGAACCACTTTGTTGAAGTACGTAGCCAATAGAAATGCAATGTAAAATGAAAAACCTCAATAAATGACCCACAAAGCAAGAGACTCTGAGTCATATTTGACTTCGCTGAAACCTAAAATGTATACTTATCTCACTACAAGATACTCTTCGTCACTTCCAAGATGCAAGAGCCTTTGAACCACTTTTGAAAAACGAATGCTTACCAGATCTTGTAAGTCCATTTTGGAAACAAGGGTTTTCTCAGTAAGGGAGTGTTCAATTTTTGCACATGGGGGTCAACTTTGAAAAATCATCCTTCGGGAAATTATGCCTAGCGTTCCCAACTGGAACCTTCATAGACACACTTGCAGGACTCCCCGGAACCCAGTTTTGTTGCATGGTCATCATTCTATGCCCTCGGTAGGTACACAGCAAGTGTCCCTAAAGGCCTTTTGCATGAGAGACAAAACGAGCCATAGAATGACGAACGTGGCTCAGATCGACAAACCATAGACTCCGTTGGATTCAGGGAATCATGATAGTTCTAGGGGTGCCCCTCTTCTCCGGTCCCATGGCCGAGGTGTCATCTTGTAGGTCCATTTTGGAAAGTACGGTTTTGCTCAGTAAGGGAGTGTGCAATTTTTGCACACGGGGGTCAAATTTGCAAAATCATCCTCCGGGCACTTATGGATAGCATTCCCAGATGGAACCTTCCTAGAAACACTTGCAAGACTCACCGAAACCCGATTTTGTTGCATGGTCGTCATTCTATGCCCCCGGTAGGTATACAACGGGTGTCCTTGAAGGCCTTTTGGATGCAAGACGGAACGAGCCATAGAATGACGATCGTAGCTCGTATTAACAAACTGTCGACTCCGTTGGATTCAGGGCATCAGGATAGTGCTAAGGGTGCCCCTCTCCTATGGTCCCATGGCCCAGGTGTCATCTTGTAGGTCCATTTTGGAAACTAGGGTTTTGCTCAATAAGGGAGTGTGCAATTTTTGTACACGCGGGTCAACTTTGCAAAATCATCATCCGGGCACTTATGGCTAGCGTTCCTAGCTGGAACCTTTCTAGACACACTTGCAGGACTCCCTGGAACCTGGTTTTGTTGCATGGTCGTCATTCTATGCCCCCAGTAGGTATACAGCTGGTGTCTCTGAAGGCCTTTTGGATGCGAGACAGAACAGGCCATATAATGACGACCGTGGCTCAGATCGACAAACCGTCAAATCCGTTGGATTCAAGGCATTGGGATAGGGCTAGGGGTGCCCCTCTTTTCTGGTCCCATGGCCTAGGTGTCATCTTGTAGGTCCATTTTGGAAACTAAGGTTTTTCTCAGTAAGGGAGAGTGTAATTTTTTCACACGGAGATCCACTTTGCAAAATCATCCTATGGGCACTTATGGCTAGCGTTCCCAGCTAGAACCTTCCTAGACACACTTGAAGGTCTTCCTAGAACCCTGTTTTGTTGCACGGACGTCATTCTATGCCCTCGGTAGGTATATAGCAGGTGTCCCTGAAGGCCTTTTGGATGTGAGAGGGAATGAACCATAGAATGACGACCATGGCTCGGATCGTCAAATAGTTGACTCCATTGGATTCATGCCATCGGGATAGTGCTAGGGGTGCCCCTCTCCTCCGGTCCCATGGCCCAGGTGTCCTCTACTAGGTCCATTTTGGAAACTAGGGTTTTGCTCAGTAAGGGAGTGTGCAATTTTTGCACACGGGGGTCAACTTTGCAAAATCTTACTCTATGAACTTATGGCTAGCATTCCCAGCTGGAACCCTCCTAGACACACTTTCAGGACTCCCTGGAACTGAATTTTGTTGCACGGTCATCATTCTATGCCCCCGGTAGGTATACAGCAGGTGTCCCTGAAGGCCTTTTAGATGCGAGACAGAACGAGCCACAGAATGATGACTGTGGCTCGGATCGACAAACTGTCGACTCCATTAGATTCATGGAATTGGGATAGTTCTAGGGGTTCCCCTCTCCTCCCATCCCATGGCGCAGGTGTCATCTGTTACAATGTAATTTCCCACCTTATGAGCATCAGCACTCTTTGGCCTGCAAGATCCATTTTACTTACTCAGATCCACTTTATATCCTTCAAACACACTATTTTCCCTATTTTTTCCTCTGTACGCTAGCTGCATCACTACAGTGGGCGTACCCGCGAGTTGCATCACTATAGCCCGCGGGTAGCATGCAAAATGGTAAAAATCACTAGTTAATTACTTTTTATTCCCAAAAAGTGGTCATAGGGTGACCTTTGGCCCTCCATTTGCCCCAAAATGCCTTGATGTGTCCTTTCACTTACCTTTGGGAGGACTATATATTGAGCACATATGGCTTATGGACGGGGAGAGCAAAGAGAGCAAGAGAACTCTAGTGGATTTTTTCCCTATCTCGAGTCTACACTCATTGATCCTTGTAGTTGTGAACCCTTTATGTTCACCTTCCAAACTCCTATCATAGTTTGAGTTTTCCATTCCATGGAGGATTGAAGTGGTGGAGGCACAAGTGGAGAGACCGAGATCTTGGTTTAGATTGGTTTCCGACAAGAGGTCGTATCACATTGTACTTCTTGTTATTTATTAATAGAAATACTCATATTCTCGTCCATTAATGTTGTGAATGTTTTTTATATTACGTTGGGTTGTATTTACTTATAATATCATGGACCATTTCTATTGATGATGTTAATGTCATTTATATATTATATGCACTTGTTGTATATTGGCTGTCAAGACTAATTTGCAGGTTCAAATGCGTGGATTGAAAGCTCCAACAAGGATCTACTTCAAACGTTTGGATCAAGGTTGGTTATATTCTTCATTATCTTAGCATTGTCACTTATATAGCATAGCATTGAGAATTGAGTTAATTTATGATAGTCAGTTGTCTATTGTGGTCCACCCCAAGCCATAGGAAGTTTTCTCCAACACAGAAATGGCGACTCGGTTGGGGAGAACATCCATTTTTTGGTAGTTTTGAGCATTATTCCTTATTTGGAGTTGTTGTGTGTCGAGTCTCTATGTCACTGGTTGGCCGTTAGGATACTCTATAGAAAACACCTTTTTTATGAGCCATTGGACTCTTTTTCTACTCATTTATTTTTCCCTACCCGTGGGTGAGCCTAGCTCTCCCCGCGTCTATCCGCCTCTATCTGCAATATAGCCCACGGGTACCCGCAGGTATTCCTTCGACAATAGCGTACAACTCCGGTGGGATTTGTTTTTGGCCTTTTGTTGTTGCTGGGTTGATTATGAGTGTTCCTAAGTCTTCTTTGGCCCTGTTCCTAACTGTTCCAAGCCTTGTTTGTGACCAGAACTCCTCTTTTCTCTTGGTTTTGAGCCTCATTGGTTTTTACCCATTTTTAATTTTTAAGCTCATTCCATTGGCCGAGTCTTACTGTTTAGGATCTGCTAGGTTGTCTGAGTGATTTCCTTTGCATTTTTGTAACTGAATAGTAGGATTTTTCTTGCATTTTTCATTTCATTATATTGAAAAATACAAAAAAAAAATACATTGCATTTTAATTTTGCTTATAAGTGAAAATACAAAAAAAATTACTTTTATGTACTGCATTTTGCATTGAGTGCTTGCTGCTTTAATTTAGGTTTTGCTTGTGCATTGAAAATATAAAAGAGTTGCATTTTTATTTCGAAACTGTTGGATTGATTTTGCATGTTAGTGGCATTGTTTTTATTGGATAAATGAGTCTAGAGTTTGACGATTTTGCATACTATTGAGTCATATACATCACTAGTTTCACGACCGTGTCCTTTGAGTAACCACAGCCATTAAAATTAACGCTTAATCTTAAAATTGATTAGAATGATTTTATTTATAGGGTACACCAATTAGCATAGGTTTAGAGTCTTGGAATAGATCATTGTGAGTAAACGATCCAAGACTACTAGACGAAACATTATGTGTCTGACCAGGGAGTGGTGAAATCCATGGTATACATCGATGTTCTCGGGAAGCTCTACTCAGAACAGAGTTAAGCACAAGGTCACGGGAGGTCGGTTGCAGAGATAGCTCTCCAAGACTGGCTGAATGTGGGAGATATTTCCAGTGTTTGTTCATATATGGGGACTCTTGAGGGATTTGACCCTCTTGAGTTTCGGGCTTAGCTACCATTCCCATATGAAGGATCCCACCTGTGAATTTTCCCCTAAGCATTGTTTATACTACGGTGACCATAGTTTCCTTACATAGGTATCACATAGGGTACTTGTATTGGTTATACTGTTTGTGTCATGAGTCAGATAGGGGTCGGACAACAAAGTTTCCATTGTATAGGGACTTGACCCTGTGCATGCAGTGAAGTCTAGGGGCTGTTATAACTGATTATGTTACCTCCGACTACAGTTTGGGAGTATCAATCCTCTCTGAGGCGAGACATACCGGCTCTAGTGTCGGGAGCTCATTTAGCCACTCTGTTTGCTTGCTCTTAGCTGTAGTTTCTCTAGGTGTATGCTTTTGATTTACTGTTTTTTATCGATAGTTGGCTGTTAGGGGATGCTGTGATTTTATATTCTCTTCGGAGACATCATGGCATGGAGTCCTACTCTTTGCCGATCTTGTCAGTTGTCTAGTTTAAAACCGGCAGAGCTTTCACGCCGTGTTGCTAGGGGATGCCGGTGGGCTCCCTCCGAGTCTTCGGATTCTTACGAGACATACATCCTAGACGTCATGACTATTGCACACTCTAAAATGGGATAAATTGCTACGACTCCATTGGGTAGAGTTGAGCACACTTCAGACACCCCTACTCCTTGCGAGGTGTGCGGGGGTGATCCACCTGATACCCAACATAGTTTGTTTGGTCTGGATCCACCCGAGACTCAACCTAGTTTGATCCAAATCCTAGGTCGTTTGATCCAAATCCTCCCAAGGACGACCCATTCGATCGTTCATTTCCACATAATTATATATACAGGATGGCAGAGTTACATGATGACATAGGTCCTACAATCAACCCTACCTCGTTCTCTTTTGGTATGCCTAATTACAACATAGTTTATCCTTCCAATGCATATGGTAGTCATGCCGACACTAGTCATGGTGTTAGAAACACTGCACCCACTAGGGGTGTTAACACCCAAAATGACCCCCTAGGTTGTGGGAGAGGGAAAACTGGGGTAACCACTAACCAATCTTTAGACTTAAGCTACTGACCCAGCTTGGTCTGAGAGGGCTCTCTCTACAGATCTATGAAAGACTGGAATAATCAAAGTTGTCAACAATGAAAACATGCACCAACATTCATCATTCAAGATATTCAATTGCAACAATACAGAAGATTAGATTTCTGTGGGAAACAAAATGGTTTAAATGTAGCTTAGCTGAAACATATGAATCTTATTTGGGCATTGGAGTCACATTCAAACAAACTCTGAAAATTCATTTCCAAATGCTTCACAAATGCATTAACAAAAGGGCGAGATAGCAAACAGCTCGTAGTCAAAGTGATTTTAATTGGTGAAACAAAAGAGAAAGAAACAATCCACTGACATAAGTCATACAATGATGAATCCTATATCAATTTTAGCAGAAAAGTAATGGTGGAATACTTGGAAAAAGATAAGTAGAGCATAATTTCTATGAATTCTACTTAGCTATCACCCTGCACCAAGTCTAAAAGAATGTTATAGATTGGAATTAACAATGAGAGATACACAATTCACATGGAAAAAGAAGGAACAGACTACAAGACTAGTTACACAAGAATCCCTGAGAAACATTGGCTCAAATCTACAAATCTTTATTCAAAATATAGCTCAAAATGTCTTACAAAGCAATACACAAATTCCCATAAACGTTTTCAACAATATTTTTCAACCCCTTATCATTCTATTACATCGCATATATATAGATGCTGGAAGCCTTTTGCTCGACTCGCCTAAACCAAAACAGTAATATCTGAGTGACACCTCATTGACCCAAAAATTCAGGAATATTACATACGTGTCATGTTCCAAACAGACCGATCAAGACAATGAACGGAATATCATAGACAGAGGGCCGTCTTAACCCTGGGTTCACAAATGACCTTGTGAGTCAAAGAAATCTTCCACTTTCAATGAGCTGTCAGCTTGTAATGCGTCATCCGGGAGGATAGGTGCCGCTTCTTCAGTGGAGATTACAAAATCGTGAACAATTTCTGTGTCTAGATGGCTGCCCCGCTTGGTCCCAGTATTTTTCTCCTTCCTGTGTGGTCAGGTTTCTTTGGACACTTGTCGTCCATCAAGCTCCTCGTCTTCGATAGCAGAGCTAGACTTTATGAGGTCAAATACCATAAGAGATGGAAGAGCCCATGTTTGCTCTGGCATGAACACCACCTTGGATTCCTGCCCTTTCTCCATGATCCAATCCCAACAAAAAAGATGCTTGAACTGCCAGGTGTACCATCTTTCCCATATACCAACTTTAGGCAAGGAACGTGAAGACCATACCCATAACTACTATGATGATGACAGTGGTTATGTGTGGCCATAATTGCCATGATAACTCGATCAGATTCCTAAATCAAGTAACCATGATGCCCAAGGTACGAGCTGACATGCAACACGCTTCGCAATTTTATTTTTTTAAGATAGACGGCGCAACAGAAAATGAGGCTGATGCGGCTTCCCATGCATCGACAATCATTTGGGGTAGCAGAAAGGTGTCCTTAAGTTGCCTGTCCCTATGATCTCACCTACATCACAATACTTAGCCCCATGTTTTCTCCCACATGCTAAAGGACATGAGTCACATCATACTCGCAGCCAACTCAGGCTAACCAATAGTCTCCATGAGTAATTCTCTTTCTGCCCGTATTTTTATCACCCACTGCTTCAGGCCTATATCTCGATCGTCTTCCGAACCGTGGCCAACACATTTGCTAGCCTCATCCCAGTGCTCGTTGCACCTCCAAATTTGGCGATCGACTTACTTTACCTTCTGAGGTTTTGGTGGTTCCTACTGAGGAAACTCCCATCTGATCAATAACGACGAGCCTCTTCGAAAAACCTCCTAGCTCAGAGGGAAACGTACCTTTGACAGCCACTACAAAGAGAAAATGATCAACGAGAGACCTTTATACAAGTATAATCTCTCACTAGCATGTTTATATTTCCTTTAGAAAAATACCCTCGCCCGCTGGGGTCAATGTCTTCACTGTTTATTCGTCTCAGTCCCTGCCCCCTGTCTAGGGCCGAGACCTGAAGTCACTAGTATAGGAGGAGCCTATCGCTTGCCGATGGATACCTTTGGTCAGATATTGTCCCACTTCGGAGTCCGGTATCAGTCCACTTTTGTCTCTGGGTGGATAATTCTTTCTTTTGAACACCCATAAGGGTTAGTAAGGCAACCTTCACAGAGGTTTGCCTACTTTCAAGGGGGATTTGGTGAAACAAGGCGACGTCCGATGTGCCTGGGGGGAAACTCAGAATGGTCATTTTGCAGTAGGCACACTGATATCACTAAAGGGGCAAACTCAACTGGGTCTATCAGTGACAGCTGAGGTCTTTTCCTACACCGGCCGCTTCAGAAAATCTCCTCGCCCTGCGACCTGAAAACCCCTGTTCCAGACGGGCTCTCGAAAAAAAATCACCTTTAACCATCGACAACTATATATATACAAGCCTCATTTCCTTATCCATTAATCTTGCCCGTCAGTTTTCTAACGATCTCTGCCGTTGGTTTCACACGGGTCGATCTCCGCCGTTAGATTTGGCCTCTATTTAACCGCTTGATTTGACAACTACCATCTATTTGTCGTCGTCCGTGCACCACGTGTTCGCGGAGCGGTATCGCAAACACCCCAATGCGGTGGTACATACCACCTCCATGCTTCATGACGGAATCTGGATCTAAAACCTGTCTGGTGGATTTCTCCATCGCTTCGACCTTTTCCTTTTCTGGTGTGCATCTTCTAGATGCAACGATCATCCAGGACCATTGATCTACTTAGGGGCAATCTCATGCATTTACTTAGTCACATTGCATTCATTACTGTGGGACCCTTGGCCTTGACCATAGGCTACCATCTGCCTTTTTCGGATCATCTACGTGGCCGAACACTTGCCTTTACATCTTGGCGCCATCGCAATGCTATTAAAATGATACTGCTCACCTCTTATAGCCTTTACAATGTTTCCTCCGGCTGCCATCTATCCGACGGTACTTCCCATCGCAACCACTCATGCCTCTATTCCTTGCGCAGCGTGGTTATGCGATGATCAATGGTAGGTGCAGATCCCTCTCTTGTGCCCATCCGACGGTGTGGACCTTCCTGCGGTATACCTCGCGCAATATTCCCTTAAACCATAGTAATATTCTCCCCTTTTTCATCCTTTTTTGTCCCTTTAGCACCTAGTTATCAAAATTTTTAGGGCTATCCCTTCATTTCACCTTCATACCAACGCTGTGAAAAATAGGTGCTAACAACTGGCTCCAACCAAGGATGCTATCCTCCCTACGAGGTAGAAAAGAACCTATAGACCAAGTGCCTGATCTATTGGGTGGCTTCCAACCCTGAAAACTGCAACCTGAAGCTGAAAACATATTGAACTTTTCTGAAAATGCTGCAAGCTGAACGCACAAACTGCTAACTGAAATAAATGCAAATTCTTGACTTGCAAGCTTATTTATATACAAATGCTCCTACCCTATTCGTTGAGCATAAAGGGAAACTGAGGTGATCTCACACTTCCAATGAAGGCAGTCAAGCAAATGGCTTCTTGACCGAAATTTGCAGTCGACCTCTCTGTCCTGAAGGAGGAATTCAACAAATGATAACTCCGGCTGAAAATATTTTTCAATTCTTGTCTTCTTGAATAACACGAACCCCATCTTTTTTTATGATTCCAACAATTTAGCGAAAGGATCTTTAAAAGAATGAAATATTCTTATTTCTTTAAGGCCAATCATGAGAGCATCTTCACCTAGTTCTTCCTGATTGCTCACATCGTCTAAGCTGCAACAAGGCTGCTCAAATTGCAATTCCATTAGCAATTTACCAGACTGAGTTTCAGAAAGATTTTGAATGGTATACTCCTCTCTTTTGTCCTTTGTGTTTAGTACTTGGATTAGGTTTTTATGACAATACTCAGATGAAAAATACATACCATTATGGAGATTTGTTTCTATGCATAGCTCAATAGGTGAAAAGCTCTGACTCGCAGGAGATATTGGGCACTCAATTCCATGTACATAAGTCTCATAGAATTGTAGCTCTTCTTGGGTTTCAAAAGACATAACACTCCGATCTTCAAATGTATTGCAAGAAAAAGCTCCCTCTAGGAAAACCTCCGTTTCTTGAGATTTATTGCACACTAGGTTGTTTTTCTCATTGTCAATCTCGAAAAAACTTATGAAGTTTTCCAAGCAATCCCCTTCATATTTGTCATATTTAGGTGGACTGAACTCCTCTTCAAAACCATTACCAATAGGAATTTTAGTAGGATGATCACAATTTACATAAAAAACATCATGATTACTTTCTTCTGGCACTTCGCCGGTCTAGTCATTTCCCTATGCATCCAGGGAAAAACAGGGATGCAGAGCAACTTCTCCTTGCTCGTGCCTCTCTTCAAATCTTAATTCTTCCTCAATCCTTTCATCCTTACCTTTGCAGAATAATTTTCCAGACATACTAAGATGGTCTTCATCTTCCAAAGCATCGAGGAACATATGCTGAAAATTAGTAGACCTTCTTTCCAACAGAAGAAAAGATAAATCCGGAGGAAAGATAGACGCATAGTGTAACTTAGCAGCATTCTATGGGGGCTGAATTTCCCTTGGCATATCGTAATAGAATATTGAAAACCTTCTGTTAAACCTGGACATGGCCTCTCCTTCTTGTCTTTTCATGGAGTAAAACTCTGAAAGAACTAGGTCCCATGACCTTCTCTTACCCCAAAATTCCAAGAAAACATCAAAAAACCTCTGCTATGTATCTATAGACCCAGGATGCAAATGGTTGAACCATTGTTTGACATCCCCTTGGAAATATTGGGTGAAATTCCTCATACAAACATCATCATGCTCTACTTCAAAGAGATCAAGAAAATGTTCAAAGCCTTGGATATGTTTCTCGGCAGTAAGGCTCTCGGATTCTCCATCAAATCTAGGCAGGTATTTGTGGTATTTGGGAGGATAGTCATGGATAACAAGGGGCAGCTTTAGAAGGCCATATCTCAACTGAGATCTGGCAGGAAAAGGAGTATGTACCGAGAGAGCCTCTTCAGCCTCACTCTTATGGGATTTGGACGGCTAGATATGGCTCTTGTAAGGCTCAAAAGGAACGATGGGATCAATGCTAGGGATCGAAGGAGGATATACATTTGAGAGATCTAGAGAGGGATATACGAATGAGGTTTTCCCCTGACCTAGAGGCATTTGGTGAGAAATTGTTTCTTGATATATATACATAAAGGTAAAAGGAGACTGATACAGAAGCACAAGATTTCTTTGAAGAGATTGACGTTTTCATACCTGAATCTTGATTCTTCCATGTCTAAAGGAGATGCACTCGTTCTCTAGTGGAGTTACCATGAGAATCTTTCAACATCTCAATTCTGAAACAAGATCACTGATCTCCCCAGAGGGGTCACCTTCATACTGAAATTTCTCTTGAGTGGAGTCGCCAGGTGAATGGTACAACCTTCTCAATGTCTGACTATTGTTCACCATCAGTATTTTAGATCTGAAACATTTGTCATTCTTTGAGGGATGATGGGACAAATTTGCTTTCCCCGGCAACGGCGCCAATTTGTTAACACCCAAAATGACCCCCTAGGTTGTGGGAGAGGGAAAACTGGGGTAACCACTAACCAATCTTTAGACTTAAGCTACTGACCCAGCTTAGTCTGAGAGGGCTCTCTCTACAAATCTATGAAAGACTGAAATAATCAAAGTTGTCAACAATGAAAACATGCACCAGCATTCATCATTCAAGATATTCAATTGCAACAATACATAAGATCAAATTTCTGTGGGAAACAAAATGGTTTAAATGTAGCTTGGCTGAAACATATGAATCTTATTTGGGTAATGGAGTCACATTCAAACAAACTCTGAAAATTCATTTACAAATGCTTCACAAATGCATTAACACAGGGGCGAGATAGCAAACATCTCGTAGTCAAAGTGATTTTAATTGGTGAAATAGAAGAGAAAGAAACAATCAACTGACATAAGGCATACAATGATGAATCCTATATCAATTTTAGCAGAGAAGTAATGGTGGAATACTTGGAAAAATATAAGTAGAGCATAATTTCTATGAATTCTACTTAGCTATCACCCTGCACCAAGTACGAAAGAATGTTACAGACTGGAATTAACAATGAGAGATACACAATTCACATGGAAAAAGAAGGAATAGACTACAAGACCAGTTACCCAAGAATCCCTGAGAAACATTGGCTCAGCTCTGCAAATCTTTATTCAAAATATAGCTCAAAATGTCTTACAGAGAAATACACAAACATTCCCATAAAAGTTTTCAACAATATTTTTCAACCCCTTATCATTCTATTACATCGCATATATATAGATGCTGGGATCCCTTTGCTCAACTTGCCTAAACCAAAACAGTAATATCTGAGTGACACCTCATTGACCCAAAAATTTAGGAATATTACATGCATGTCATGTCCAAACAGACTGATTAAGACAAGGAACGGAATATCATAAACAAAGGGCCGTCTTAACGCTCGGTTCACAAATGACCTTGCGAGTCAAAGAAATCTTCCACTTTCAATGACTTGTCAGTTTGTGATGCGTCATCCAGGAGGATAGGTGCCGCTTCTTCAGTGGAGATTACAAAATCGTGAACAATTTCTGTGTCTAGATGGCTGCCCCGCTTGGTCCCAGGATTTTTCTCCCTCTTGTGTGGTCGGGTTTCTTTGGACACTTGTCATCCATCAAGCTCCTCATCTTCGCTAGCAGAGCTGGACTCTATGAGGTCAAATACCATAAGAGATGGAAGAGTATGCTTTTCCTCCACCTCATCCCATGTTTGCTTTGGAATGAACACCACTTCAGATTCCTTCCCTTTCTCCATGATCCAATCCCAACAGAAAATATGCTCGAACTGCCAGGTGTACCATCTTTCCCATATACCAACTTCGGGAAAGGGACATGAAGACCATACCCATAATTGCTATGATGATGACAACGGTTACATGTGGCAATAATTGCCATGATAACTCCATCGGATTCCTAAATCAAGTAACCATGATGCCCAAGGTACGAGCTGACATGCAACACGCTTGGCAAACTTTTTTTTTTAGATAGATCGCGCAACAGAAAATGAGGCTGATGTGGCTTCCCTTGCATCGACAATCATTTGGGATAGCAGAAAGGTGTCCTTAAGTTGCCTATCAGTATGATCTCACCTACATCACAATACTTAGCCTCACATTTTCTCCCACATGCGAAAAGACATGAGTCACATCATCCTCGCAGCCAACTTAGGCTACCCAATAGTCTCCATGAGTAATTCTCTTTCTGCCCGTATTTTTATCACCCGTTGCTTTAGGCCTATATCTCGATCGTCGACCGAACCACGACCAACATGTTTGCTAGCCTTATCCCAGTGCTCGTTGTGCCTCCAAATTTGGTGGTCGACTTCCTTTACCTTCCGAGGTTCTAGTGGTTCCTACTAAGGAAACTCCCATCTGATCAATAACGATAGCCTCTTCGGAAAACCTCCTAGCTGAGAGGGAAACGTTACCTTTGACAGATGATACAAAGGGAAAATAATCAACAAGAAACCTATATACAAGTGTAATCTCTCAATAACATGTTTATATTTCCTTTAGAACAATACCCTTGCCCCTGTATCACTGGGGTCGATGTCTTCACTGTTTCTTAGTCTCAGTCCATGCCCCCTGTCTAGGGTCGAGTCCTGAAGTCACTAGTACAGGAGGAGCCTATCGCTTGCCAGTGGATACCTTTGGTCAGATACTATCCCACTTCGGAGTCCGGTATCATTCCACTTTCGTCTTTGGGAGGATAATTCTTTCCTTTGAGCACCCATAAGGGTTAGCAAGGAAACCTTCAGAGAGGTTTGCCTACTTTCAAGGGTGATTTGGAGAAACAAGGCGATGACTAACGTGCCTGGGGGGAAACTCAGAATGGTCATTTTGCGGTAGGCGCACTGATATCACCAAAAAGGTGAACTCAACATGGTCTATCAATGACAGCTGAGGTCTTTTCCTACACTGACTGCTTAAGAAAATCTCCTCTCCCTGTGACCTGAAAACCCCTGGTCTAGACAGGCTCTGGGAAAAACATCACCTTTAACAACCGATGACTATATATATACAAGCCTCATTTCTTTATCCATTAATCTTTCCCATCAGTTGTCTAACGATATCTGCCATTGGTTTCACACGCACCGATCTTCGCCGTTAGATTTGGCCTCTATTTAACCGCTTGATTTGACAATTACCATTTGTTTGTCGTTGTCCATGCACCACATATTCGTGGAGCGGTATCGCGAACACCCCAACGTGGTGGTACATAGCACCTTCATGCTTCACGACGGACTTTGGCTCTGACACCTGTCCGGTGGGTTTCTCCATCGCTTCCACCTTTTTCTTTTCTGGTGTGCATCTTCGTGATGCGATGATCATCCAAGACCATCGCTCTACTTAGGGGCAATCTCATCCGTTTACTTAGTCACATTGCATCCATTATTGCGGGACCCTTTCCCTTGACCATAGGCTACCACTCTGCCTTTTTCGGATTGTCTACGTGGCCAAACACTTGCCTTTACATCTTGGCACCATCGCAATGCTATTAAAATGATACCACTCACCTCTAATAGCCTTTGTGATGTTTCCTCTAGCTGCCATCTGTCCGATGGTATTGCCCATCGCAACCACTCATGCCTCTATTCCTTGTGCAACTTTGTTATGCGATGATCAATGATAGCCACAGATTCCTCTCTTGCACCCATCCGATGGTGTGGACCTTCCTGCGGTATACCTTGTGCAATATTCCCTTAAACCATAGTAATATGCTCCCCTTTTTCATCCTTTTTGTCCCTTTAGCACCTAGTTATACAAAATTTTAGGGCTATCCCTTCATTTCACCTCCATACCAACGCTGTGAAAAATAGGTGCTAATAGGGGGCAATACCCTCACTGGGGGCACCACATTGTACACTCACACACATAGTATGGGGACCAGTCACATTCCTCCTAACAATGCTAATGTTGGAAGACGGCTGCCTCCTAGGACTACCCAACCTAATAGGAACACTGTTCACAACCTGACTCGCCACCCACCACCTTATACACATGCCACTACCCGTCAACCTAGGACCACTTTTGCAAATGTTAACGCTCCTCTCAATCACAGAGGTGGCATATACCGCATACTTTTACATTCGCTGCCACTACTAGTAATGGTAATGTAGGAGTTGGGAATATACCTTATCCTCATGGTCATAACACCACCATTCCTGCTACTAGTAACACTAATGTTGGGGTTGGGAATACATCTCATACTTATGGTCACCACACGACTGCTCACTCTAATCCTAACACTTACGCTGGGTGTGGGAACATACCCTATAATCATGGTCATTACAACATGGTTCCCGCTACGAATAGTATGTATATGCCCCATAATTATGGTGGCAACCCTTACTACAATATAGTCGGTGCTGGCCATCAGTACAACCCACCTCAATATGGTGCTCAAAACACATATATACTTGCTTACCCCCATACGGGTCAGGTCGGAGGACGTTATCAACCTTACGGCCATGGTCAAGCTTATGGTCAGTTAAGACCGCTTAATCAGCAGTTTAATGTTCATGGCCAAGCATATGGTCCTTCTTATCCTTCAGGTTCTTACAATCAACCTTTTATGGGGGCTTATAATCAAGCTTTCTAGATGCAGCTCTTGTTGCTTTCATGTTTGAATCTTCCGGATCTTTCGAATCTCACGAATGATACAGTGTGTCACGACCCTAATTGGCCTCCGGTCCCTACCAAGCTCCCTTCGGACAGTCCTAAGTTTGAGGGGAAAGGTGGTAAGGATCCGGGTGATCATGTCACAACGTTTCACCTTTGGTGCTCTTCCAACTCGTTGAACCATGATTCTATTAGATTACGACTATTTCAACGCACCCTCACGGGGGCAGCCGCAAAGTGGTATGTTGAGTTGCCTATGAACACTTATACGTGATTCAATGAGATCGCTTTGGTTTTCTTGGATCATTTCCAGTTGCCGATTCATTACGATATTGGTATTGAACTTTTTTCTACCTTCCATCAGAATAAGGCCACACATATTTCTGACCACTTTCAAGAGTGGCGTCGACGGAAGCGATTAGTGAAAGCCAAAATTCCTCCGGAGTTTCTGTTGGAATGGTTTCTCAAGTCTCTACTTCCATATATTGCTAAGGACGTTCCGATGTCTGGTATTATGACTGAGGAACAAGCCATCTTAAAAGTCCAGCAGTTAGATTTACTATACTCTCAGTTTGGCATTTTATATGATATTATCCCTGACGCACCGCGAACACGACATGAGCCCAAGACAGTTCCTGGACCGCATGCCGATGGCATTGTGGGATCCGCAAGTACTCGCCCTGTAGATTTGGTGGCTAATCAAATGCAAAATTTGTCACTTAACCAGTCTACTCCGGGACAGGTTCACACCTTGTCCACTTCCACCCCATCGTCTGATGTACACATTGTGCAAACGACAAACCCATTGGGTAACCAGTAGCCTGGTGGTAAGAAGAAGGGGAGAAATAATCGTAAGGGTGGAAACAATGGGAACAATAATAGTAATTGCAATACCCCTCGTAAGGAGAATGCCAACCCTCCTCGGGAAGGTGGAAATGCTGGCGAGGACCATAAACCTAGGCGTAAGGTGAAATTTCCTTGTAATATTTTTGGGGAAGATCATATTACTCACTTGTGTCCTCAAATCGAAGAAGCATCGAAGCATTTGGCATAGAGCCCAGCTGTGTTGAAGGATCCTCTTCCTCATCATCATCAAAACATGGCTTCGCATGCTCCCACCGCTGGTTATGGACCTAATGAGACTCCAATGTCTTCTTCTAATACTAGTGGTTATGGATGCGTGAATATGGTCCAATCGGAGGTTAGTGTTGCTACTTGTAAATTTGATTATGGTGCACCACAACCTAATATGGGGAATGAGCCTCCCCCTCCTCCTAATAATTCCTTGCATATCGATAAGACCTCTATTATGCCATGGATAACGAAAGGTGTTCTTAAGCACTCTACGCATAATCCCAATGACTGAGCCGCCTAGAACTACTCCATTGTAGAACATTTGGGCCAAACTCCATGTGCCATGTCGGCTCTCGAAGTTTTACAAGCATGTCATTCTCAAAGGCATGCCCTTTTGTGTGCGTTAGGAGTTCAAGATGGGGGGAGTCCCAACGTTATCAAGTTTGACACTACTGATGTTCAACCTTGCTTACCTTACCACGTGGCTTTTCAAATCCATGTGGAGTGCCTTAAAACTTTCGTCAAAAGAACGGTGGTTGACGAAGGTGCTTCCACGTCAGTGATGTCTTTAGCTTATTGGAAATCTCTTGGCTCTCCTCCCCTACTCATGTATAGGACCATGCTCACTGCATTTGACGGTAGGTCATTTAAGCCGCATGGGATAATCCCTTCCCTTGTTGTCCGCTTGGGAGGAAAACCTATGCCTATTGAAGTCAAAGTGGTTGATGCGCCCATCAACTACAACCTTTTATTGGGTCGGAATTGGATGTACACTATGAAAGTTGTTGCATCTACTATATTTAGATTTATTTGCTTTCCACACAAAGGCAAGATTGTGACAATCGATCAGCTGGATTTGCTTAGTCCTTCTCCCACAGCATCCACGGGATCAATGGTCCCCCAAGTTAAATATTCTCAGCCGGCAACTGGGAACATTAGTGTAGGATTGTACCCCTCATTGATGGGATCTTTCGACCTCCCTGCACCAATCTCCTTCATAGGAACCATCTTCGATGATGCTCCTTCCTCATTGAATCATGTACTTCTCTGGACATCATACTTTAGTGATCCATGGGATCCACCTTCCGTGAGTTCTTTGTCTGGAGATGTTTCACACATTGGGATGGATATACCCTTGTCTGCAGTCAAGCTTGCTCATCATGTTCAACCAGCCATTGCAGATTCAGATCTCTCTTCTTCATGGACGGGGGAAGAAGATCCTGTTATGCTGCCCGCGAGTGCAGTCGACCTATGTTGTTCACATGGTTGCCTCGATGGTATTTTACCTTCAGATGAAGTTTTTATTGAAGCCATGAGTGGTGATGACCATCCGTGGGGGGATCTTTATCATAGATCTCATTCCCCTCCTCCACTTTCTCTTATTGAACAAGATGAGTCTAGAATACAGTCGGCCATACATTTTGATCCAGGCATAGTTTTGTCTAGCCCTGGTTTGACATTAAAGTCTAATCTCCCTAGTGATGAGTCTCTAGACTCTCCTGTAGATCTGCAAATCGGTGATCCTGCTGAGTTTGATTCTATTTCTAGGATTTCCAACTCCCGTGACGATGGATTTGCTTTCGCAGATTCCTTCACATCCTTCAGCTTTGCTCTTAATTTTGAAGATGCTCATTTTGATCCCTCAGGTATTGTTACTATGGCACCTTCAATGGTTAGCTCTACCTGCATCTTGTCTAAGGTTAACAATAGTGAAGTTGAAAATGTTTCTACCGCAGTGACTTGTTTTAGATCTTTCTTTACGTACGTTTTAGAGATGATCTTGGTACTTATGTTTCTTGGAGACGGGATTCTTAGCTGGACTTATACTTGTTTACTGATCCTTTTCGACATTTGCTTCGGTCATGGCAGGCATATTCGGAACCTTGCATATAGGTTTAGGCCTCCCCATTGTTATGATGCATTTGAACCTTTTTCCATCCGAATTCGTAGACACCCCCTGAGTGTCCTTATATTGCTCATGTTCCTTGCATTATCCATAGCTTTGTTCCATGCACTTGGAACTAGTCTCGCATGTCCTTGACACTCGTCTGCTCCCATTACGAGCATTCTTCCACCTTTACTTTGAGCTCGTTGAAAATAGTGAGGTCACGAGTTTACTTTTTCGGGCTCGTTAAACCTTTACGGAAAATATTTTTATAAAGTCTTTTTAAGCCCTTGTTAGACTTTTTCAAATCAAACAAGATTGCCGAGTATGCTTATCATTTCAGACTCGTTAAAGGATTTTAAGCGACATCCACTTAGGTATAAGTTTATCCCTTTTCCGGACCTTTGTGGATTAATTACGAAAAAGGTATACTCTAGTCATACATGACTAGAAGAGTTATTCTCTCATTGTTTTACACTTTTTCAAGCGAAGAGACTAACTTTATGAAAAAGGACTCCCCTTTTATGTCAAGTTGTGATTGCATTGCATTATCCTTCTTGCTACTTGAGCCTTGTGTCGGCTCCCACATACTCAGTTGTTAGCCTAGTGCTTGAGCACTTTCCCTATCGAGCCCTGCAGAGCTTACACTTTCCCTTCACAATTTGATGACCTTTTGACCCTAAGGGAACACCCCCCCCCCCCGAGTGTCCGCATCCTACACATGCTTCCTTGCATTGATCATAGGTATGTTCCACTTCTTGGGACTAGTCTTCTCACTATTTGACACTCGTTCCCTCACTTGTTGTACTATAAGCAATTTTATTCTTTTTCAAGCTTTTCCAAGTATGAAAAAAACCAAAAAAATCAAATATTCCAAAATCTGGATGGGATTATGGTTACTACTTTTTGTTGGCAACTATTGTGTCACCTTTGAACAGAGCATTCATTCCACTCCATACATTATGAGTCGGGACTATAGTTGGACCTTAGGAGCTGTACTTGTTTCTCAGTTTACTCCACCGATTGGTTAAGCTTCCAGTCATTATGGAGCCCTTTGTGATGCCTCCTGCATCGCACAGTTCATATTGAGTCTATGCTGCCTGGGTCTATCCATCTTCTCATGCTCTTGTTCAAAGGAAGTCCTGAAACCAAAGTCGGCCACTCCTCAGATCTCTTGACTATTGCATGTCGGCCATCCTTATTGAGTCAGTCCGTTTCACTTGAGTTCTTCCAAATCTTTCAACGTAGTTGGTACCTCATGCTGGTTGATGGGGGATTCCTTAATTCCCTCCTTCCAGCGAGTTTCATTCCATAGACTTCAACCCATTTATTCCGGAACTTGAGGCTTAGAGTTCGGTTTAGTACCTTGAGACTTGTAGTCATTAGTGGCAGGTTCTCTCGCCATCGACAATTTTGGGAATACATCAATGTCCCCTGATCAATAGATTCATCTTAGTGTTTGACTTCAACACATCTATTCTCACTTTGATGATTATGCTCTGTGCCTTGATGCCCATTTTCATTATTGGTGGGTTATCTCACGTCTTTTAACGGTATACATCATTGACCAGTAATCAGATGATGTCACATCAGGTTCGACCTCAACTCGTTTATTCACTTGATGGGACTTGCACCGTCAAAGACTTGTGTAGAAGACCCCAGGCGATAATGGCATTCAGTATGCTACTTATGATCGTGACTTTACATCTGAGATATCACCTCTCAGATATCAACAGTTTGTACCTCCAGTTTGTACTAGTTGTTTCCTTTTCAGCAGGAGACCATATCTTACTGTACAGGGATCATGGCTATGATCACTTATGACATGTATTCACTATGTACTGCTTATTCATGGCCATTATATCAGATTGTTGTACTATACTGACATGTACTCAGGGATACTATTATATTATGACAAGTGAGCTGTTCCTTCCACTTGTGTCTCCATCACTCCACTTCTGAGATTTATAATGTATTTCGGCCATCGTAGCATCAGTCTCTGACCTCACACATTAGGGGGCATCTGTTACAACGTAATTTCCCACCTTGTGAGCATTAGCACTCTTTGGCCCGTAGGATCCATTTTACTGACTCAGATCCACTTTATATCCTTCAGACACACTATTTTCCCTTTTTTTTCCTCTGTAAGCTAGCTACATCACTACAGTGGCCATACTCGCGAGTTGCATCACTATAGCCCACGGGTAGCATGTAAAATGGTAAAAATCACTAGTTAATTACTGTTTATTCCCAAAAAGTTGTAATAGGGTGACCTTTGGCCCTCCATTTGCCCCGAAATGCCTTGATGTTCCTTTCACTTACCTTTGGGAGAACTATATATTGAGCACATATGGATTATGGACGGGGAGAGGAAAGAGAGCAAGAGAACTCTAGTGGATTTTTTCCCTATCTTGAGTCTACACTCATTAATCCTTGTAGTTGTGAACCCTTTATGTTCACCTTCCAAAATCTTATCATAGTTTGAGTTTTCCATTCCATGGAGGATTGAAGTGGTGGAGGCACAAGTCGAGAGACCCAGATCTTGGTTCAGATTGGTTGCCAACAAGAGGTCATATCACATTGTACTTCTTGTTATTTATTAATAGAAATACTCATATTCTCATACATTAATGTTGTGAATGTTGTTTATATTACATTGGGTTGAATTTACTTATAATATTATGGACCATTGCTATTGATAATGTTAATGTTGTTTATATATTATATGCGCTTGTTGTATATTGGCTGTCAAGACTAATTTGAAGGTTCAAGTGCACGGATTGAAAGCTCCAACAGGGATCTACATCAAATGTTTGGATCGAGGTTGGTTATATTCTTCATTATCTTAGCACTATCACTTATATAGCATAGCATTAAGAATTGAGTTAGTTTTTGGTAGTCAGCTATCTGTTGTTGTCCACCCCAAGCCATAGGAATTTTTCTCTAACACATCATCTTGTCGGTCCATTTTCAAAACTAGGGTTTTCCTCAGTAAGGGAGTGTGCAATTTTTGCACACGGGGGTCAACTTTGCAAAATCATCCACTGGGCACTTATGGTGATGATGATGATGATGGTGATGATGATCAAGACATTGATGGCGATGGTGATGGGATGGAGATGGTGATGGGATGGTGATGGTGATGATGATGATGATGGTGATGATGGTGAAGACGTTTATGGTGATGGTGATGGCGATGGCGATGGTGATTGTGATGGTGATGGATATGATGGGATGTTGATGAGGAACCTAGATATGACAATGATGATGAAGATGTTGATGATGACGATGATGGTGATGATGATGAAGATGTTGATGATGATGGTGATGGTGATGGTGATGATGATGATGATTATGAAGAAGATGATGATGATGGAGATGTTGATGAGGAATCTAGAGATGACAATGATGATGAAGATGTTGATGATGATGATGATGATGATGGTGATGATGATGAAGATGTTGATGATGGTGGTGATGGTGGTGAAGATGATGATGATGGAGATGTTCATGATGAACCTAGAGATCACAATGATGATGAAGGGTTTTGCTCGGTAAATTTATCAAGCTTTTGAGTTTCATGATAGTGGCACCATTGTGGAGAGGGTGAAGAGACCTAGTGTTACTTGTAGGGAGATTAGGACATATTGGAGGATGTATTGAGCATGGGAAACCAAATATATGAATATGTGTATTGTTAAATATAATTTTGTTGGGTGAAGCCAATAACCAACATAATCAACATAATATAAGAGTTTTTTGGGTTGGAGATAATCAACTTGTGTGTAGAGCTCTAGGCATCAATGGTTGATGGGTATCTCCATCCACATAAACAATCCAGATTAGCTATGTAGGCATATTCATAAACTTGACATAATCTTAGGGTTTATTCATCATATGTAAAAAATGGCATATTCATAAACTTGACATACAAGAGAACTTTTGGCATATTTATAAACAACATAAACGAAAATTTGGCATATCAAGAACACAAAATTGACATATTCATAAACAACATACATGAGAAAATTGACCATATATCAATATTCAATTACAAATAGTATAAATAGTATAGTATTAAAAGTATGTAACATACCTCATCATGCTAGATCCCACCTATTATCATACAACCAAGCCCTCCGGATCATCTCTTATATTGATGGTATCCATTAGTCTCTCGTGCTCTGTATCTAGTAAGAAGTAGCGTACCTTCGATGAATTTCATCTAGGCATTGTTCATACCTGGAGGTTTGTACCAATGATTAAGTTGGTAAAGTGATACACACTTGCACCTGGTTTGTAATCCCTATAAACACATCCACCCTTCTTTCTTGCATTGTTGTCATGTGTCAAGTATTCACCTTTAACAACCATATACCTAATTGGGAAGTGGTTGTTTTCATCGTCAGTCATGGACATAATGAGGGTTTGCTTTCCATCTATACAGCATGCCAACCAGTAATCACCACCCCATTCACTATCTTTTGAGGCAACCACTGCGTATATGTGCCCTACATAATATGATTGTAGGTATATGATCAAAATATTTTTCGTGCGATACAAGGCCATTAATGTGCATTTGAAGACAACGTAAATAAACAAAAAAATGTTAAGGAAATGCATCATACCAGGTTGTACAAGGTCTGAGATTTGATCAAAATCTATAGAATTAGATGATTGGTCTTCTTCCAACAGAGTTAACTCAACAATTGCACATTGATCAAGTGGAAGTGATATGCGATCCCATCCATCAACCCAATCTAATGATTCACACCCATCCAAGTCACCATCACAACAAGGTAGGAAAAAAGAAGCGAGTTTTCTGGTCCAAATTTCAAATATTGGGTTATCAGAGCTTCAAACCGAATCAAAGCCACGAGTCCTAGGCACAGTCTTGCATTCCCATGCATGTGAATGATCTATGTCTACCACCTCCCAAAAAAATCTCTCCACATGTCTCTTTCTTGTGGATTCTACTCGCATAGTTGATTCCTCTCCCATTACTAATGTGCACCACCTGACTATAGATTGAGCATTTCGAATAGTAGATTATGTAGATACTTTCAGTTCCTCTCTTCGTAGGGTTGTTTTGACACATGCTCCAGCTCCATCATCCTTTACCACGCCCAGTCTCAAAATAGTTCCACATATGTGGCACTTTGTAGTTTTTATGCAATGAACACAACCATTTAAATATGCATGCATTTTTGAACTGACCAGCACATCCATCAGACCAAATCTAGTGTCGATCCATCTGTATGTTCCTTCCCTTCAAGTGATCATAGAACATGATGAAGTAATTAAGTACATAGTGGAGGTCGTGGCACCTATCATCACTTATGTAGAAGAGATATTCCTTCATAATTTCTCTTTTCTCTTCATTTCTATTTGGGCCATGCCTATATGTTATATGGACCATCAAGGAAACCTGCTCAAAGTGATAATACTGACTTTTGATCTCATTTTGAGGTTGCAGAGTGTATTTCTTGGCAAAATCAACAACTGAAAGTATAGGACCACGGGGAAATGTATCTCTGCATATTCTAAACTTCTCATCCTGCCATCGTGCCAAGTGGACATGCTGAACATATTGATGTGTCTTTTCAATAAATTCCTTGACGAAGTCACTAACTTGTACCTGGTGACACAAAATGATCTCAATATCATTTTTTTTTGTAAGGATTGAAATGTAACTGTTCAAACATAATTTTATAGATATAAATGCATACCTGAGATAACACCAATTGTATTTTTTTGCTTTCTTTCCCTGGGACTATTTCATAGCTGATATATTTGAAACTTTTCATGTCTATAACCATTTTCCCAAATTCACTGTCTCCACTCTCGTGCATACATTGGCTCAATAATGCCATTCCAGCATAGTTGGAGCATGTTCCATCCAAACAATATTTTGCATAGTAGGTTTGCCCCTCAGGCCTATAGCACATGATGCTATGAATGAATTCTCTTGATGAAGTCGGTGGTATTGTCAAGGAGCAATCCTGCACATGGTTAGTATGCAACACACGACGAATGTACACAAATGTTTCATAGTAATATTCATATTCTACGTGGTATCTACAACAACAAGTGTTACGAAGAGTATTTATTCTAACATACCATGGCTTACATTTTTCAAAATATCTTTGCCCCAAGTTCAATTGTCTATGTTCATTCCTAAATTTCTCGTATAGTTCTGTCTGTGTTATATCAAGAATATGCTTAGTATGTGGTTCACGATCCTTTGAACCCCTTCTTAGTTTTAGTACATCCTTCTAGTCTGAAGAAGGCCTTGTGTGATCATGCCAAAAACGCTGCACTAGTCCCTTTACTGCATCAACTAGCTTCATTTCACAACATGGCAACCAACCAATAAAGGCCCAAAAATCTGTTTAATCGGTTGTGTCAAGATGTTCTCTTCTAATAGAATACCTACGGAGGGTTATTACATTCAAATTAACTAGTTTGGATGTAGGCTTGAGAAAATGAAGGACCCTGGTGTTCTTATTTACAATTGCTTGTGACAACACACGATGAGCCGCATTGCGGTCCTTTGAATGTGTGCTCTTAAAATTTTTACCAAATGCATCTACTAAGCTTTTAACTATATGAGAACTTGGTTCAGAATTCTTTATCATCTTTATCCCAAACTTTTTCCTAACAATATTTATGCCCCTAGATTTTAACAATGATAAAAATAATCTACATTTATCTCCATCACATCTAGAAACAAAATATTTATCAAGTATCTGTTGAGTTTGATAAGCAATACTATGTTTAGATAACATACCTTCAATGGAATTGAGGAGACTTTCATCAACTTGTATACACTTTGGAGTTCTTCAATGTGTGCTTGCTAATGGAGGTAAGGGGATTGGAATTCTACCATGTAGCGCATCACCAAGACACTCTGGCGTTTCAGTAGTAGCTTGTTTTCCTCCAGTCTCTTCCTGGTAGTTGGATGGTGGAAGTCCAAGATCCTCATCGATGGTTAGGATAACATTTTCTTCTTCAACAGTAGGCTCCATGTCCAATTCCTCTCTAACTTCATCACTTTTATAACCAAAAGAGGTGAACAAATTTTGTGTTTCTTCATGAGCTTCATCTTGAGATGGTAACTTATCACTTTGACTTGAAGTGGGAATTGAAAAATCCCCTAATGGGCACCTATGTTTTGCTTCTTGATTACTTCCATGGGGTGCTTGTTCAACAACTATTGTGGAAATTGAAGGTCCCTCTAGTGAATGCTTCCTTTTTTCTTGTCGTGGATTAATAGGATGAACCGTGGTATCCTCTATAATTGGATTTGTATTAGTTTCCAAAAAAAGCCTCCAATTCTTCATGTCTATTCTTTTTTTTTTTTTTTTCTCTTCTTCAATGACTTCTTGAGGTCTCTTCTTGCTTACCGATTTTCTTCCTCGGTTACGTGCATTCTCCATCACCACAATGATCAATTCAATATAGTTTTTTTTTGTTGCTCCTCAATTACAAGATTTCAAACCTTTAGTGCTTTCTAGAACTATAGATCATTTGAGGTGCTTCAATCTTCCTTCTCAATTGTTCATATTCCCATCATAACAATGATGAATGAGAAAATTTACCTTTGGTTCTCTTCAATAATAAGCAAATGAAAGTTAAATTATAAATTGTTCCTCAAGTTGATTCTCTTGTACAAGTGTGTATATCCACCATCACCATGAAATGGTCTTGAAGCTTGATATCTTATCTTGTGTGCTCCTCAAATATAGGAAAAATGAATCTTTCAAAGACCTTATCTTTGGTGTTATTCAATTGGAGATTCTTCAAGCTTGTTGATTATCTTCTTTAAATATGGCCATATAACCCAACACCACACTAAGCAACCATGAAAGATGTCCTCAATGTTGCACCTACATAACAAAAATAATGATGGAGATGGTGTAAATTGTGAATATTTCCAATGGCGGGCTCGTGATTTGTTCGAAAAATCGCGGGATATCCTATTTTTGCTTAGACATAGTAAAGTTGCTCTCATACAGGGACAGTCCACTGTTTATACAGTTTCAAAATGCGCATGCGTTTTATAAAGGTAAAATGCGCACGCGATATGGTTAACCACAATAAATAGGTTAGGTGCACGGCTACGGAAACGAATAATATCAAAAGAAAACAAATGTTTGTATGGTTACATACAAAACAAATGTTTTTAGTGTGGGACAAATGTTTTGTATGGTTTAATACCCCCCTAACTCTCTCCCAATAATCCCTAGATACCCCCTATCTCTTTCTAAATATCTATCCCTCATTCTCTCTACTTCCCTCCCTATATGTTTCTTTCTCTCCCTTACTCCATCCATGTCCCTACCACCTCACTCTCCATCTCTCCACCTTCTCTTTATCTTCGCCATTATCCCTCCCTATAGCACTCTCTCCCTTCTTCTCCCTTAATCACTAACACTCTATGCCTTTATCCCTCCCCCCTGCCCTCTCTCTCTTACCTTGTTCCTAGATCCCCTTCCCCATAAAGGCCTTTAGACCCTCTTCTAAACATTAATCCCTAAGTGCACAAGATGATGATGAGGAGGAGGGTGATGACAATGAAGATGATCATGATGCAGATGAAGATGATAAATATGATGATGTTGATGAAGATGAAGATGATGGTGATGATAATGAAGATGTTGAATATGATGATGAAGATGTTGAGGATGATGATGATGATGAAGACGTTGACGATAATGGTGATGGTGATGAAGATGATGATGATGATGAAGAAGATGATGATGATGGAGATGTTGATGAAGAAGGGGGAGATGACAATGATGATGAAGATGTTGGTGATGATGATGATGGTGATGATGATGAAAATGTTGATGATGATGGTGATGGTGATGAAGATGATGATGATGGTGGTGGTGGTGATGAAGAAGATGATGATGATGATGGAGATGTTGATGGTTATGATGATGATGATGATGATGATGAAGATGATGATGATGAGGATGATGATGATAATTTTGATGATGATGGTGATGATGATGATGATGAAGATGTTGATGAGGATGGTGAGGGTGATGAAGATGATGATGATGATGATGATGATGATGATGAAGATGATGATGATGGAGATGTTGATGAGGAACCTAGAGATGACAATGATGATGAAGATGTCGATGATGATGATGAAGATGTTGATGATGATGTCGATGATGATGTCGATGGTGATGAAGATGATGATGATGATGATGATGAAGATGATGATGATGGAGATGTTGATGAGGAAGGGGGAGATGACAATGATGATGAAGATGTTGTTGATGATGATGGTGATGATGATGATGGTGATGATGATGAATATGTTGATGATGATGGTGATGGTGATGAAGATGATGATGATGATGATGGAGATGACCATGGTGATGATGATGATGGAGATGACCATGGTGATGATGATGAGGATGATGATGATGATGATGATGGAGATGGAGATGAGGAACCTAGAGATGACAATGATGATGAATATGTTGATGATGACGAGGATGAGGATGTTGATGATGATGGTGATGGTGATGAAGATGATGATCATGATGATCATGATGATGATGGAGATGTTGATGAGGAAGGGGGAGATGACAATGATGATGAAGATGTTGTTGATGATGATGAATATATTGATGGTGATGGTGATGGTGATAAAGATGATGATGATGATGATGATGATGATGGAGATGACCATGGTGGTGATGATGATGATGATGAGAAGGAGGAGGAGGAGTAGGAGGATAATGATGAAGAAGATGATGATGATCAGGACGATGAGGATAATTTTGATGATGATGGTGATGATGATGATGATGGTGATGATGATGGAGATGTTGATGATGATGGTGATGGTGATGAAGATGATGATGATGATGATGATGGAGATGATGATGATGGAGATGTTGATTAGGAAGGGGGAGATGACAATGATGATGAAGATGTTGATGATGATGATGATGGTGATGATGATGAATATGTTGATGATGATGGTGATGGTGATGGTGATGAAGATGATAATGATGATGATGATGGTGATGATGATGATGAAGATGATGATGGTGGAGATGTTGATGGTGGTGATGATGATGAGGATGATGATGAAGAAAATGATGATGATGATGATGGAGATGACCATCGTGATGATGATGATGATGTTAATTATGAAGATGGTGATGATGAGGATGATGATGATAATTTTGATGATGATGGTGATGATGATGATGATGATGGTGATGATGATGGGGATGTTGATGATGATGGTGATGGTGATGAAGATGATGAAGATGATGGTGATGATGATGATGATGAAGATGATGATGATGGAGATGTTGATGAGGAAGGGGGAGATGACAATGATGATGAAGATGTTGTTGATGATGATGATGGTGATGATGATGATGATGGTGATGGTGATGAAGATGATAATGATGATGATGATGATGATGAAGAAGATGATGATGATGGTGGAGATGTTGATGGTGATGATGATGGAGATAATGATCATGAGAATGATGATGAAGATAATGATGATGATGATAATTTTGATGATGATGGTGATGAAATTGTAATGCCCATATTTTGATTCGGCATATTTATTAGTTAGACACACCATACTTTATTTCTTATATATTTTTTCGAACTCAGCTCGACTGAGTAAACTATATTGGACCTCATTATATGATGTTACTCTGTCTTATGATTTCACCATGATTATGATGTTACTATGTCATGCAGTTATGATGTCATGATTATCATATGATTTCCTTATTTTACGATTGCAGTATATGGTTATATGTTTTCCTTAATGAAATGTGAAATATATGATTCGGTACGTGGATACCATCTTCTTATATGAATTGCTGAAATGTTATATGTCATACGCATATATGATGAGCTAAAAGGTTACATGAAATAAAATGATAACATGGATCAATTGGGGATCAATGGAAAATGCTTTCTATAAATTGTATTTTGCAAAACACTAACCTACAGGACACAGGGGCTATGGGATAGCCAGTTACTTGATCTGATATATATTGGAAAGGAAAAACATGTTCATACAACAAACCTTAGCAGCCAAAATGAGGATACGATAACACAAACTGATAATCCCGATAGCAGCAAGTATGAGTTGATAAGGGCGTAGGCCCAGTATGTTGAGAGGGATGGATGTGTTTCCCACCCTATGGTTCCATGAGACCCGAGGTCGTGGGAGGGCCGTGCTGAGACACGCTCCCCATGTTGTTGTGATGACGATGGTCGGATGCCTGCTAGGGGAGGATAGGTCCGCTCTTCAGCCGACGCTATCGCTCTCAAGTTCTATGTGGTCAGATCGGTGAGTCTGACATCCACTGTTGTACTAGCAGAGGGAGGATAGGGAGGATGCTGGACGTAGGTTATGATGGGAGGATGTGTTAGTTAGTACTGTTGAGGGTTTAGTATTCCTTGATTCCGAGTTAGTGGAAGTAGGCACCCTTCCTGTACTTGATTGATTAAACTAATGTAAACATAAAGACAATGATGTTAAATCGTAAAGGGTTAACTGTTAAATAACCGAGGATGTTAAAAGTAATTATACTATATATTATGCTTGCTCTTCTGCATGGGGGGTAGATACTATTATTAGTTAGCAAGTATGCATAGGCGGAATGGGGTTTGTTTATAGTACATATCCGACATGTGCATACACTGGCCATGCATGCACACCTTGTACGTGTACAATATTACTGGTGTATAACATACTTGTCATGCTTGAATAGTAGTATAAATGTCATAGATAACTCAGTTAAGGATACATCAATCAACTTAGGTAATGAATGGTTAGGTTGTCAATGTGTAAATAAGTGAATTAGTAATTATATGAAAACATTGTAATAATAAACTAAGACAAGTGTCGTCAGTTAACATTGTCATAGGAGAACTGTTGTGAATAGGGTAATGATAGTGTCTAATTAATTAGTAAAATTGTTTAAGCCCTCACAAGTGCTTTGTTTATAAGAACAAGGATGCTATGTTGATGATAGGGTACTCATGTGATAAACAAATAATTAAGAATACTATGATTAATTCACCTTTTATTATTGTTAAATGGTGATTTAATTATTATTATTAATTAATAAATGGTGATCTGATTATTATTATTACTTAATTAATAATATTCCAGCAACATTTATATCCCTATCGTAACAAATGCAATATAAGTAAGATTTAAAATATTGATTTATAAATTAATATTGTGTGATTATTTCCATTTCAAAAGTTAGCCATAATAGGATAATCCTTTTTGGAATGAACGTGATGTGATGGAAAATGGTTATTTAATTATTCAATGTTAATCTTGGAATTTAAACCTCAAGCTAAGTAGTCTCGATGGATAAGGTGGACCATTAAGACACATCATGTCCAAGTTGAAAAGGGGCAACTAATTATATAATATTTTATTAATTACATTAATAACATTAAATACCAAGGATAGCGAATAGACTTGTATTTAATGAAGCTTGTCCCGAATGGATAACCTTTGGGTGATAATCCCCACCGTAATAAATACTTACAACCGTCAATCCAAAACCAACTAATTTTTCCATGAGAGTAATTAATTATACTTTTTTATAAAGAACCGTGTATGAATGAACTGGTGATAGGAGTAAATGTTGAGGGGCTCGAGAGGGGGATTTTGGGGCAGTGGAGTAAGCCCAAGATATTCTCGAGGAAGGGAAATTATATAGAGGGGGGAGAGCTTGGAGAAAGGGGAGGTTTTTTATGGGGGAAGAAAAGAAGTTTGGAGAACAGAAGTTGGGAGAACAGAAAGTTTGGAGAATAGAAAGATTTTGAGAACAGAAGGAAAGACTGCTCTCGGGATTATCAGATTGTGGGCTCGGGGGCTTGGAAATCCTTTGATTTCCAAGGGCCAGCAAGATAATAGCTGGTCGGTAGGGTGGACACTTCAGTTTGGCTGTCTAAGAGGTTATACAACCTACTACAACCTACGGTTAGCATCAGCATCAGGTAATTTCCTTGTCATTTACGTTATTTGATTATTATGCTAAAATCTTACTGTAAACATGCATAACTTGCTATTTACTGATTTACTAAGTTGTGAAACCTATTCTTATGCTGGAACATGATTGTTGAAAAGAAAATAATGATATGTTTGTTTATTTTAAATTACGAATGTAAGGTTAGTGAAAACACGACAGTACACTAAATATTATTTAGGCACATAGTAATTCTTAGAAATTTACTTCCATAAACTGATAAAGTTTAACACGTAGAAAATTAACCCTGAAATTTTACATAGTGCTCTGCTGTAAAACCAGAGCACTACAGATGGTATCAGAGCTCTAGGCTCGGAAACTCAGACCTTAAGGGCCTACTCACTTTAAAAAAAAAAACTAGTCTAAGAAATTGGATCTACACTAGAAAATTCAATTAGTTACCTAGATTCGAGCTCTTGCCGAACTTAGCAAAAACAAAAAAAATTACGTGCAAAACACACACAGAGAAAGTTACACAAAATCCTTCTTCCCAATGGTTGTGAGCAGCAGGAAACTACCTGCACGCATAGAAAACAAAAAATATAATTAGTTTTTTTATATATATATAAAGCATATACCAAGAGAGTTCTAACACAATATGTATATATATATAATAGTGAAAAAAAAAAAAACAACTAAAGAAAATGGTTTACAACACAAACACAACTACAACCACTCTCGTCTACAATGCACCCTCTGGTAATGGAAGGAGGGCTATCACTAGAGGCCACGATCTGATCCCGAACATGAAGGTGGAAGTAGACCGTAGATTCAGATATATTCTCGGGCTATAAGCTAAGCCTGTATTTCTTTCTCCTTACAGGTCATAATTAATCATCTAAAAAAAAAAAAATGCCCTGAAAGTGTAAACTTTACCCTAGGTAACTCTGAAAATTTATGTGGAAAGTAAACAGTAAATCCCTGTCCGTTAAACGCATTGTCTATAGGGTTTTGAAATAAGAATTCTTACCGCACTTACTTGTATAAGGAAGCCCTAAATTTTTGTGAGAAAGCCCTAAATTTCTGTAAGAAAGCCCAAATTTCATTGAGGGCGTCACCAAAGCTAATATCCAGAATTTGTTAATGGCCTTCGTAACTGCTGCACTAGCTAAAACTTACAGCAAGTATTTTAAATTTTTCTCATTAAAGTCCGATCGTAAAAGTAATACAGGGCAGAGATAAAGACCCTTTTTACGTTAACTATGTTCTTACAGAGATTGAATCTAAGGCAGGTTGCTATCCCTATTTTATAGAGATGAAGCTCGGTTTAAGGCTACACTTTTACAAGGTCTAAAAAAAAAAAAAAATATAGCAGAGTTTTTGAATCAGGTTCAAACTCGGATACCAGGCGATTTATCTAAACTTATAGATAAACTAAGCCTTTAAACAAGAATCGAGTTCAGGCTCGGATATATGTATAACTTTTATGTACAGCTATTACTCTAATGTTCAGCAGAAAGCTCAATTCGTGTGTCTTAAATAGAGATCCGGTAAAAAAAATAAAAATAAAAAAATAAATGTTTCATTCCTACTGGATCATTCTTAACTCATCAAAATGGATTATCCAGGAATAAAAGATTTGTTATCTCAAATGCAGAGTTGCCAGGCAGAAATTACCTGTATTGATATGCGAAGATGAACGCTTAGCTCAGGATAGACCCTATCTTTTAAAATAAAAATATAAAAACAAGTATGGAGTCCAGATTTCAAAATTGGATGCAAGGAAAAACGCATAAGATGTTTTCCTGAGGAAAACGGGCCCAACTAGTTGTCGAGTCGAGACAGAGGCCATACACGCCATCCATCGTCCGAGGAAAAACGCATAAGATGTTTTTATCCTGAGGAAAACGGGCCCAGCTAGTTGTCGAGTCGAGACAGAGGCCATACACACCATCCATCGTCCAAGGAAAAACGCATAAGATGTTTTTATCCTGCGGAAAACGGGCCCAGCTAGTTGTCGAGTCGAGACAGAGGCCATACACGCCATCCATCGTCCGAGGAAAAACGCATAATATGTTTTTATCCTGAGGAAAACGTGACCAGCGTCCACTTAGGGTTTCGGCATTTTCATAAACTCTCCGTCCAACAACAGCTATCAGCCGAGAGAGAAGCCCAGCTGGTGAGCTAATGTACTCTTGGATGCTGTAGAAACCAGAGTATCAACCTCCAGGTACTCCTGAGTATCGACCTCTAGCAATCCATGGTATCCAGCAAGCTTATTCCAACTCTCGGAGTAATGCTTGACAACAAACGTTAAGCGCCCAGGAGGAAGCCCACGACTGGCAGCCACCCGCGTATCACCAATTTTCCAAGCGTTGAGATTATGAGAGAAGATACTCGAAAATATCAACTCGACCAGACTTCGAATTTCCTTTGCTGGCCAGAAGTTAGTCTCAGGATTTTTTTATGCAGGGTTCTAAATATTTTTACAAACACAATTGTTTCGGGCCTCGAGGATCATCCTCTAGCTATCCACCAGCGCCTTCACCATGCATGACCACCACCCTACCTTCACCGACCAGACCCACGCACTGAATGGTCTCACCTGACCCATGCGCTGAATGGGAGATCAGGCTCGCGCGCGGGAGACGAAGCACCGCTTAGTAGGGGGAGGCACCACGTTGTGGTTAATGGGGAGAGGGGGTGCATGCAGCCCAGGTGGCTGGCATGCAGCCCAGGCCTCCTCGTGGATCTTTGAGCCGGTTGGACTGGCGAGAGGTAGAAACCCGGTAGAAGTTAATAGGTGGAGCAGGCGGTAGTGGGTGGATGGCCTTGGAGGAGTAACTTCATGCCTCGTGAGGAAGGGCAGGTGTGGCTAGGCTGGAAAAGGCGGATGGAGGTGCCGATTGTGGAAAGGGATAGGAGAAGGTGACGGTGGAGTGGGAGACACGAGGAGGTAGGTAGGGTGGACGCACGTCGAAGTCCGCGTGAGATGTTATAGTGTTTAAAAATGAAAAATATATATATATATATATATATATATATAATAAATGGTTTAAAACTTGAAATAAATTGTTTAATGTTTCAAATTGTTTAATGTTTAAAATTATTTAAATTTTAAAATTTTAATTGTTATAAAATTTAAATTTAATTAATTTTGAAAATTTAATTAATTAAAAATTCAGTTGTAGTTCTTTCAAAATTGATATTTATGATAGATATAGATTGCTAAAAGTATGGTACGGTGAGATATAATTGTAAATTTAATGCAATATATATATAATAGTTTTTAGGTTGATTTAAAATTCATATAAATAAAAGTTAGATTATGATTAGAGTCTCTATGTTTAGGATTAACTTTAATTAAACCTAAAGTTGATTAGAGGATTAAGAATTTTAAGATAAATTAATGTCAATTAGGATGTTTAGATTAAAGGGTAACATTTAAAGTTAACTAAAATAGAGATATCAAAAATTTTGCCGAGATTTCAACTCCTAGTCGAAGGGATGAAAGAGACCTGAAATCTCAAAAACAAGACACCGTTAAGACCAGCATGACAAGCTGAACACCATGACAAAGTTTGTTTAAATAAAAACGACTATAGATTTTACCGCGCTAATCCTGACAATTGTTATCTTATGATGCAAGTTATTTCTTACGCATAAGTATAAGTGTATGAATACCTACATTTTAGTTCCGCATATATTTGATTGAACAACTAAGGATATGATTTTGTTTTCAACAAACTCAGGAACTATCATGGTAACAACACGCAGAGGTCGAGGACGGGGTCAAGGTCGACCACCGTCACCGCCACCTCCGCCACCGTCATCACCGCCAACACCGCCATGATCAACCTCAACGCCTGAAATGCAAATCATAATGAGGTCTTTGGAGGCTATTATGACTACAATGAACAGGCAGTCGGAAAGGGCCGTCGAGGTGGAAACCACTCAAGTGAGTCGAGAGAACTCTGAAAGGGCACATGGCCCAAGACTGGAACCGCTTCAGGACATATCGAGGGAGTTACAAAAGATAAAGGTTCCAGAGTTTTCAGGAGGACGACCCGTTAAGCATGCAGAAGCATGGCTAGAAGGCATGAAGAGATGCTTCGCATTGAATGAGTACACATCTAGTTCCAAGGCTAGGATGGCCGTCTTCCAGCTTAAAGGTGATGCTTTGAATTGGTGGTCAGACCTCGAGAAGCAGTTGCACCTTACTCCTCTTACAACTTCTTGGGAACTGTTCGAGGAGAGGTTCCACATGAAGTATTTGCCAAATTATTACAAGGAAGAACAGGCAGGTGCACTCCATGCCTTAGTACAGGGAGACAAGACAGTGGAGGAGTATGAATCTCGGTTTATGGAACTAGTAAAATATGTTCCTTACCTGGATGCAGATGATTGTCAGGTAGAGCGTTTTGTGTATGGACTTAACTACAAGATTAGAGCTGCTGTGCGGATGTGGAAGCCAACTTCAGTTGCCATGGCAGTTGAGTATGCTCGTTATGCAGCTGATATGTCAGATGGAAAAGGGGGTAGTAAGTTGAAAGGAACCAATCAGTATGTTACAGGGAAGGCGTCACACCCTTACTTCAGGGGAGGACAATCTAGGCCTCCTCCTTACGGTAACAGGTTCACACCGAGGGGTAATACTTCAGTTAACTCAATCTCGCAGGCATCGTCCGCAACCCACCAAAGCCAGGGACGTACGCAGGGAAGTTCCTATAGAGGAGCAAGGGGTTTTAGAGGAACCAGGGGAAGGAACTCATCTCAGAGGATTCCTTCGAGCAACAGGCAAGCCCCTCCCAATCTCTCTTGTTGGGGATGCGGAGGTCCTCATTTCCAGCGAGACTGTCCCAAGGGTCAGTCAAGCAGCAGGCACAGGGAAGGAAAAGCATCCATGGATAGTTCGGGTAACAGTCATCGGATTCATGCAGCGGTGCATAACCACCAGGCAGAACATCAGTCTACCGTAGTAGAATCCACTGGTAATGTAAACAATGTCAAACTTAAAATTTTGTTTGATCCAGGAGCAACTGATAGTTTTATTTCACCATTTGCATTAGATAAATGTGGGTTGGCAGCCTACGAGCACGATGATTTCAAACTGGTTGAAATGGCTTCAGGAGCAAAGCAACCAGTAGGTCTTAAAGTGAGAAGTTGTGAGGTTGACTTAGGAGTTTGCACCACTAAGTTGGATGCTTATGTCACCAATTTGGGGACTTATGACCTCATTATTGGCATGGATTGGTTAGAAGGCCATAGAGCTTTCTTAGACTGCTATGCGAAGATGGTGTTGTGCCTCGATGACGAGGGAAGGACAATTCAAATCCAAGGCTTGAAGAGGAAGGTATCCCTCCATTTCATCTCTATGGTGAAAGCTAAGCGGTGCCTAAGACAAGGATGCTAGTTGTTCGTAGTGGAGGCCGTGAGCGATAGTAAAGGACCTTCCTTGAATTCTTGTTAAATTTTCAGAATTTACTTCAATCTGATCTAGGATCTTAACTGAGGGAACAACATGTACAGCATATCTACAGCATATCAATCATGGAGACAATAATGCAAGCACACAAGAGACACAAAGATTTACTTGGGGAAAACCATAAAGGTGAAAAACCCCAATAACTTCCTCAGAGATAGATAGAGCAATGATACAACCAACCAATAGAGATAGCCATAACCTAGCAGCAATCCTCCTCCTCCATAAGTGCGCCTCTCCTCCTTGAGAGCATGTGTGAGAAGTGAGTGAGCAAATAGAGTGCCTCCCGCACTCTATTTATACTTGACTTGACTTTCCTTTTTACCTAACTCATGTCGGCTCGAACTTAACCACATAACATAATGCTGAGTGGGCCGACCCCCAATAGGGTGGTCTAATAACCCTTTGACCCACATGGCCGACCCCCAATAGGGTGGTCTAATAACCCTTTGACCCACATGACTTATACAGGGCCGACCCCAAACAAGGTGGTCTAATAACCCATCAAGTATAAGTTACGACACTTACAATATAAATGACGACACTTCCTTATAGAGGAATAATACCATCTCTATAGGAATACAATATACATATATGTGAAATACATTCCGAAGTTACATATACATCAACACTCCCTCTTAACTAGGAAGGTATTTCTCAGCACAGTTCTTCTAGCACAAGTCATCTTCTCTGGATCATCGTCACTGGATAATCGTCATCGAGTCATCATCATCGTCACTGCTACTGCTATCTCAAACAATCTCTGAATCTACTCGTCATAGGAAGTTCTACAGAGCCAGTCCTTTTTCATACTGGATGTAGGCCCACCACCTGCAGGTCTTCGTCATCACTGGCCATACTGTGGAATCCTCAGGACTTATTACGTGCGTCACAAAACCTCGAAAGGGCATCCCAGGATATTACGGGTACACAACTCCAACCTGTAGGATCTCCCAGGGCGCTATTACATGTGACCCCACCACAAAACCTCGAAAGAGCATCTTAGGATGTTACGGGTACACAACTCCGACCTAAGATCTCCCAGGGCACAAATTACATGTGGTCCACCACAAAACCTAGCAAGAGCATCTCAGGATGTTACGGGTACACAACTCCGACCTGAGATCTCCTAGGGCACAAATTACATGTGGTCATGGCAAAACCTCGCAAGAGCATCTCAGGATGTTACGGGTACACAACTCCGACCTGAAATCTCCCAGGGCCCAAATTACATGCCATAGGACAAAACCTCGCAAGAGCATCTCAGGATGTTACGGGTACACAACTCCGACCTGAAATCTCCCAGGGCACAAATTACATGTCCTCCCAGAGCAATGTCTCGAAAGAGCATCCCAGGTTGTTACGTGTACACAACTCTGACCTATAGGATCTCCCAGACATGCTCATCTGCACAACCTGATCCACGGCCACAGAGTATCAACCTGATACTCACCATACATCATCCTGATGTACTCATGATCGTCCTGATCATAATCACTGCAACGTCCTGCTGCAAGTCATCTGAAGCAACATCCTGAAGCTCATCATCCATGATCGTCCTGATCATCAATGCAACATCCTGCTGCATGTCATCTGGAGCAACATCCTGAAGCTCGTCATCTATGATCATCCTGATCATCACTGCAACATCCTGCTGCATGTCGTCTGGAGCAACATCCTGAAGCTCGTCATCTATGATCATCCTGATCATCACTGCAACATCCTGCTGCATGATCTACCTGATCATCAATGCATCTTCCTGATGCATACCAAGTATCATACATGATCCTCCTGATCATCAATGTATCCACCTGATACAAATATATGATACATATCATCATACATGATCCTCCTGATCATCAATGCATCTACCTGATGCATACCAAGTATCTACCTGATACATATCATCATACATGATCCTCCTGATCATCAATGCATCTACCTGATGCATACCAAGTATCTACCTGATACATATCCAGATACATGGTCCAAGCATAAACAATACATACACATGATCCAACTGATCATATCCAGCATCCAAAGTGATGCGTACATACATACATAAAATGATCCAACTGATCATATCCTGCATCCAACATGATGCGTACATACATACATAAAATGATCCAACTGATCATATCCTGCATCCAACATGATGCGAACATACATAAAATGATCCAACTGATCATATCCACCATCCAACATGATGCGTACATACATACATAAAATGATCCAACTGATCATATCAAGCAGAAACTAGAACATCATCCTGATGCTCATCATCTAGTGCTTACATCCACAGCCATGTGAAGGATCCTCCTTCCAACATGCTTGGAATGGCTTCAGCAAATGTGTCCGTCACTTCTTCCTCGAAGTGTCCTCGATCTGAATAACGCCAAGCCTCTCTCTGAAGTACTCGAACTTCACCCTGGCTAGTGGCTTCGTCAGCACATCTGCAATCTGCTTGTCCGTCGCAACATACAGGAGCTTCACAGCTCCTCTCTGCACCATATCCCTGATATAGTGATATTTGATCTCTATGTGTTTCGACCTGTCATGAAACACTGGGTTCTCGGACAGCTTCACACAACTCTGGTTATCACAGAAGATACCAGTAGCCTCCAACGGGAGATCAAATAACTCAGACAGTAGCTTCCTTAGCCATACTGCCTCACAACTAGCTGAACAGGCTACAACATACTCTGCCTCAGCTGTACTCAGTGCTACGCAGGACTGCTTCCTGCTAAACCAAGAGATCACACCTGATCCCATACTGAAGCAACACCCAGATGTGCTCTTCCTATCTGCAGCACTGCCAGCCCAATCTGAATCAACATAACCCTGCAGGTTAAACTTTTGATTTGCCTCATATCTGAGCCCATAATCCACTGTACCCTTTAGGTACCTCAGAACATGCTTTACAGCAACCAGGTGAACACTCCTCGGATCCGTCAGGAACTGGCTCAATGTGTTCACAGCAAAGCAAATATCTGGTCTCGTGTTTGTCAGGTACATCAAGGACCCAATCATCTGACGATACATAGAGACATCAACCAGCTCAGATGAAGCATCACATAGAAGCTTCAGATTCGATGCCATAGGTGTGGCCATGGCCTTGCAATCCATCATCCCGAACCTCTTCAGGATCTTTACTGCATACTTCCCTTATCCAAGGAAGATTCCTTCTGCACTCTGCCACACCTCCATGCCAAAAACAAATAGTGCATCATCCCCAAGTTCTTCATCTCGAACTCGATAGTAAGCTTCCGCTGCGTGTCGGCAATCAATCTATCTTCACCATACCAAGTTCTGCACATATATGATTTCCTATCATGTGTCTCAGAACCAAGTGGCTGCTCCATATACACTTCTTCTTCAACTACACTATTCAAGAAAGCTGTCTTGAATCCATCTGGTGTATCTTCTATTTCATCACTTTTATATTTCACAATGCTGCCATCTGCAACATGCTTGATCTGATAGTTCCATTTGGAAGTCATAGCAAACTTCCCTTCATGTCTTGAAATTACATCCCAAACATCATTCTTCATGATCGACGGATCATGGCATTCCATTTCTTCATCCCAGATCCTGGGAACTTCAATATCTTCAATAGATATCTTTGTTGCTAGAACAAATGTTGTAATTCTTCTTTTGTAGGAGATGGCATACGATCTTTCCTACACAACAAGTTAAATTGCATGATTAGAAAACATCTCATAGTTTTCAGAACAAATTCTTACACATAAAGAAATATGCCATACAGTCATGCAATTATCTTAGCCAATGCTTCAATACAACATTTATCCATATTCCGTAACTTTCTAGATGCCTTCCAATCTCTACCAGAACATTGTTAAGAGTGTGCACAACTCCCAACATGTCAGCAAAGAGGTTTCATACTAGATAAGTAGCAATGGAATGTTGTACAGTGCCATAGGCCACTTACCCATGCATATTAGGAGTATACTATTCATTAATGCAATTATTCTAATATGCATAATACACAACCTAATTCTAGGAACATCAGTATATACATTTTTGAACAGTATTATTTAAGAAATGACAATTCAAATACTTATCTTTGTTTGTTCGTTGGGTGGACTCCCTCTGAGTCTTCGCTTCCTTGCAGGAGCTACTGGAGTCCTAATCTGTAGTAGCTTCTTCTACATCTTTTGATGTGGAATGTAGAGAGATGGTCAACTCCCTCTGAATATTTGCATCCTTGAATAAACCACTGGAGTGTACTCCCTCTTGATCTTTGCTTCCTGGATTACCTGTTCTTGAACTCATATTCATCCTTGGTCCCTATGCATGCTTATTAGTATCATGATTAAATCATACATATACTATTAAAGCACAATAATCTCAAGCATGTATAGTCATGATCATTTCAAACAGAAATAATAAGCATTAGCATTCAAGGTTTATGTAGGATTCTTATGGTTAGTTAAAGCATAAGAAACATAACGTGTCTAAACCTATAATTACTCAAAGCTATGACTCTTCGGGTTAGTCATATCATCAATCAAGAGAAGAGATATAATATGCATAAGACCATGACTATTCAAACCTATGGTTTCATGATTCTTCTGGTTAGTCAAATCAATCAATATAAGAGACATATTATTTTACTTATATTCCTATTTGACCATAGGACTTTTCTGGTTAGTCATATCATTAAACAAAGTAAAAAGCATAATATGCCTAAACCCATGATTACTAACTTTAATGAATAATCATAATCAATCATGCCAAGTATACTTATATAAAGGATCTTATCACAAGATGAGATTGTAACTTGATATAGGAAAAGCATACCTGGATTAGCATGCTGGCTAGTTATGTCTTAACATACTCACATGATGTCTTCTTGTTCTTCTTCAATGACTTGTGCTAGTAACCTGTATATCTCATAGGTTAGCCATTATAAAACCAAGTTATACATACCTCGTAAATGGATCTTCTATGAGATCCATGATAATGGATGAATCTTTGTCCTCATGTTATCATGATCATATGTTCTTGGACCAGAACATGATTTGTCTTTCTTGGTGTACCTTTCATGTTAGTAGACAACATAAATCTCATACAACACCATAATGCATTAGTACAATCATAGGTGTCAACACCCTAACCAATGAATATCTTCTATCATGCATTCATAAATTTGTTAAGGTGATACGATAAATCTAAAATCAAAATTCTACTAACCATAATAACATGAAGACAAACATACCATAAAATTAATCATGGACAAATATCGAAACATACCTCGATGAGTCATACCTGTTAAGGTCGCTTGTAATCTTCTTATGTAAGGCCTTGGCCTCATCTCCCTCTGAAACAGGAACTTCTTTACTCATGCAAGTGACCAATCCATCTTCTTCTAGGATCAACCCAATCCACTTGATTTGCAAGAACTGGACCTGGAGCTGTATATGGGTTTGTCAGAGAGACTCCAAAAATTCAAACTTTGAATTTCAAACTTCCGAAAGGATAGGAATATGCGCCTTGATGAACTGATCAAACTGGTATATTCAGAATTTGAAAACTGCAAAGTTTCACTCCTCAATTTTGTCTTTGAAACTTCTGGATTCACTGGTCGTGACCCTGAACTGGGGTTTGATGAAGCCCACTCTTTTGCCCCATCAAAATGTTTGATCCAAATCTCTAAGCTTCTATTTTTCTGAGGAGCTTCCAGCCGTGTTCACAGATTTCAAAAATTCCCATTTTTACAGAAGCCCTAATTTTCCACTTTTCTGATCAAAGTCCCGAACTAGGGTCTAATCAAGCCCGGCCTTCTGCCCAACCAAAAATTCTGATCTTGATCTCTAAATTTCTATTTTGATGAGTAGCATCCAGCCGTGGTCTCCGATTACAAAAATTCCAACTTTCTCCAAAGCCCTAAATTCCGGAAGCCATGAATGAAGGTACCAAAAAATAATTCTGTTTTGACAGAAATATGTACCTGATTGTTTCTGGTGTAACTCCAAAAATTTTGATCCACAGGGTCTGAAAAAGTTTCCTGAAATAGCCTGACCTGTTATCTTTCCATCCTGACAGGTCTGACCTCAATTGGATTCTCTGAGAGAGAGTTATGCCAAATGTCGCAACGTGACCTGTTTTGGGAAAATACAGGAGAGCGAACTTGTACGGCGTGCCACGTGTCACTGTTTGACCTTCGGCCTCTGAAAAAGTTTTCTGATATAGCTCAGCCTGTTATATTTCCATCCTGACAGGTCTGACCTCAATTGGAGTCTCTGAGAGAGAGATATGCCAAGTGTCGCGACGTGACCTGTTTATGGGATAATACAGGAGAGCGAACTTGTACGGCGTGCCACGTGTCACTGTTTGACCTTCGGCCTCTGAAAAAGTTTTCTGCGATAGCTCGGCCTGTGTACGACCTGTCACTTTTCACGAAATTTCATTTGGAGCTTCCTAGCCCAAGTTATGACCTTTTTCCCAAGGTCACCTGATTTTGACTCAGATCTGGAAGAGGCAGAAACCCTATATTGTACAGATCATAAATCACAAAGTACAACGAATTAGAGGTTGTCCTTTGGACACAAGATACCTGGAGATCTTACCTTCGTCCTGTAACAATTTCAGATCCGAAAACTTCGCCAAAACGGATTTATAGCGAAAGTGCTACGATGACTGGTTTTTGCTATATCAAGCCCTAGCATCGTTAGTGCAACAAGTGTCATACATGCCATATCATGCCTTCTTTCAGGCTAGCTCTGATACCATGTTAAATTTTCAGAATTTACTTCAATCTGATCTAGGATCTTAACTGAGAGAACAACATGTACAGCATATCTACAGCATATCAATCATGGAGACAATAATGCAAGCACACAAGAGACACAAAGATTTACTTGGGGAAAACCATAAAGGTGAAAAACCCCAATAACTTCCTCAGAGATAGATAGAGCAATGATACAACCAACCAATAGAGATAGCCATAACCTAGCAGGAATCCTCCTCCTCCATAAGTGCGCCTCTCCTCCTTGAGAGCATGTGTGAGAAGTGAGTGAGCAAATAGAGTGCCTCCCGCACTCTATTTATACTTGACTTGACTTGCCTTTTTACCTAACTCATGTCGGCTCGAACTTAACCACATAACATAATGCTGAGTGGGCCGACCCCCAATAGGGTGGTCTAATAACCCTTTGACCCACATGGCCGACCCCCAATAGGGTGGTCTAATAACCCTTTGACCCACATGACTTATACAGGGCCGACCCCAAACAAGGTGGTCTAATAACCCATCAAGTATAAGTTACGACACTTACAATATAAATGACGACACTTCCTTATAGAGGAATAATACCATCTCTATAGGAATACAATATACATATATGTGAAATACATTCCGAAGTTACATATACATCAACAATTCTTACCCAGTGCTTTCCGAGTTCAAGGATGTCTTTCCGAAGGAATTACCAGGACTACCTCCAGAAAGAGAGCTCGATTTCACAATCGAACTAAAACCTGGTGCAGAACCTATCTCAAAAACTCCATATAGAATGACAACTCCAGAGCTCCATGAGTTACAGATCCAGTTAAAAGAATTGCTAGATTTGGGACTGATTAGACCCAGTATCTCACCGTGGGAAGCACCAGTGATCTTCGTTAAGAAGAAGGATGGATCTCTGCGACTGTGCATAGATTATAGAGATTTGAACAAGGCCACCGTGAAGAACAGGTATCCCATACCAAGAATTGATGACCTCTTTGATCAAATGAAAGGTGCGTCAGTCTTCTCAAAGATTGATTTACGATCAGGGTATCACCAGTTGAGGATCAAGGAAGGCGACATTCCTAAGACTGCCTTTCGAACTCGATTTGGGCATTACGAGTTTGTAGTGGTACCATTTGGTTTGACCAATGCTCCAGCTGTATTCATGAGCCTCATGAATGGTGTCTTCCGAAAATACTTGGACCGCTTTGTTCAGGTCTTCTTAGATGATATTCTTATCTATTCTAAGAATGAGAAGGAGCACGAGGAACACTTGCGGTTAGTCTTGACATGCTTAAGGGAACATAAACTTTATGGTAAATTGTCAAAGTGTTCCTTCTTCGAAAAAGAGATTCACTACTTGGGGCACATCATCTCAGGTGAAGGGATCTCTGTAGACCCAGAAAAGGTAAAGGCCATTGAAGATTGGCCAATTCCAAGGAATGCTCATGAGGTGCGCAGCTTCATGGGGTTAGCAGGCTATTACCGGAGGTTTGTGGAAGGATTTTCTAAAATTGCAAAACCTATTACCACCTTGCAACGCAAGGGAGTCCGGTATGAATGGACCGATGAATGCGATGCCGCTTTTACAGAGTTAAAAAGATTGTTGACAAGTGCACCGATCTTGCGGGTACTAGACATGGATAAAGATTTCATGGTATGCACCGACGCCTCGAAGCAAGGATTAGGAGCGGTGTTGATGCAGGAAGGTGGGGTAATAGCTTATGCATCTCGAAAGTTGAAACCTCATGAGGAGCAGTATGCCACGCATGATCTAGAATTGGCAGCAGTAATGTTGGCACTAAAATTATGGAGGCACTACCTAGTTGGTAGAAGCTTCACCCTTAAGACAGACCATCAGAGCTTGCATTACATCTTTACCCAAAGGGATTTGAATGCTAGGCAAAGGAGATGGAGTGAGTTCATGAGTGAATATGACTTTGGTATCTCTTACATCAAAGGAAAGGAGAATGTGGTGGCAGACGCTCTAAGCCGAAGGCCGAGACTTTTCTCCTTAATTCCCTTGAAGGTTGACTTGAGGGAAAGGGTACTAGGACAACTATTGGGCGATAGTTGGTATCTAAAAGTAACCTCAGCTATTCAGAATGGAAAGAAACGGGAATTGAAGTATGATGGGTACCATCTTGAGGAAGATGGATTGTTGCGGTATCAGGGAAGGATGTATGTTCCTAAGGAAGGCGATATCAGGGAAACCATCCTTAGAGAGGCCCATAGATCGCATTACTGTGCGCACCCAGGGGTGAAGAAGATGTATGCTGACATGAAGCAACTCTTCTTTTGGCCAGGTATGAAGATGGATGTAGTGGATTTTGCTTCGAAGTGCCTTGAGTGTCAACAAGTGAAGGCAGATCATCGTCACCCGGCCGGTCTCCTACAACCGCATGATATCCCTATGACTAAATGGGAAGTCATTTCCATGGACTTCGTTGTAGGATTACCACTCACATCTCTGAGACATAATGCTATTTTGGTGGTAGTCGACAAACTGACCAAAAGTGCTCACTTCATTCCAGTCAGAGACACCTATGATGTGATAGATGTGGCAAGGATATTCATAAATGAGATTGTACGTCTTCATGGAGTTCCTAAAAAGATAATCTCTGACAGAGACCCTAAGTTCACCTCCAGATTTTGGACAAGCATGCAGTCAGCATTAGGGACACAGTTGAACTTAAGCTCAGCTTATCACCCCGAGACAGATGGACAGACTGAGAGGGTGAATCAAATGATGGAGGACATGCTTAGGATGTATGTTATGGATCAACAGACACAGTGGGAGAAATATCTTCCTTTAGTGGAGTTTGCATACAACAATAGTCATCACAGATCCATTGGTATGCCGCCATATCAGGCATTGTATGGGAGGCCGTGCAGGACACCACTCAGTTGGGACAGGTTAGAGGATCGAGTTTTAATTGGGCCTGAATTGATTCAGGAAATGGAGGAGCAAGTGATACAGATTAGGCAGCGGCTGAGGGAAGCACAAGATAGGCAAAAGAGTTACGCTGATGCACACAGATCAGATAGAACTTATGGAGTAGGGGATCGTGTATTTATTCGCATAAGACCAAATAAAAGTACCATTCAGTTTGGGAAGGGTACCAAGTTGTCACCTCGCTTTATAGGTCCATTTGAGATTCTTGAGAAAATCGGACCAGTTGCTTATCGTCTCGCGCTGCCACCCCACTTGCATAAAACTCATAATGTATTTCATGTTTCTGTATTACGACATTACATAGCTGATGAGACTCACAAAATTCATTGGAAGGAATTGCAGGTCTCGGACGAGGGAACCTTCAGGGTCGAACCATTACGTATACTTGATCGTAGGGTTCGACAGCTCCGTAGTCACCATGTGTACCAAGTTAAGGTCCAATGGGACAAGTATAGCCCAGGGTCTGCTACCTGGGACGATGCAGAGACCATGCGTCGAGATTTTCCCTCACTATTTTGACCATAACTTCGGGACGAAGTTTCCCGAAGGGTGGGTGTATGTAATGCCCATATTTTGATTCGGCATATTTATTAGTTAGACACACCATACTTTATTTCTTATATATTTTGTCGAACTCAGCTCGACTGAGTAAACTATATTAGACCTCATTATATGATGTTACTCTGTCTTATGATTTCACCATGATTATGATGTTACTATGTCATGCAGTTATGATGTCATGATTATCATATGATTTCCTTATTTTACGATTGCAGTATATGGTTATATGTTTTCCTTAATGAAATGTGAAATATATGATTCGGTACGTGGATACCATCTTCTTATATGAATTGCTGAAATGTTATATGTCATACGCATCTATGATGAGCTAAAAGGTTACATGAAATAAAATGATAACATGGATCAATTGGCGATCAATGGAAAATGCTTTCTATAAATTGTATTTTGCAAAACACTAACCTACAGGACACAGGGGCTATGGGATAGCCAGTTACTTGATCTGATATATATTGGAAAGGAAAAACATGTTCATACAGCAAACCTTAGCATCCAAAATGAGGATACGATAACACAAACTGATAATCCCGATAGCAGCAAGTATGAGTTGATAAGGGCGTAGGCCCAGTATGTTGAGAGGGATGGATGTGTTTCCCACCCTATGGTTCCATGAGACCCGAGGTCGTGGGAGGGCCGTGCTGAGACACGCTCCCCATGTTGTTGTGATGACGATGGTTGGATGCCTGCTAGGGGAGGATAGGTCCGTTGTTCAGCCGACGCTATCGCTCTCAAGTTCTATGTGGTCAGATCGGTGAGTCCGACATCCACTGTTGTACTAGCAGAGGGAGGATAGGGAGGATGCTGGATGTAGGTTATGATGGGAGGATGTGTTAGTTAGTACTGTTGGGGGTTTAGTATTCCTTGATTCCGAGTTAGTGGAAGTAGGCACCCTTCCTGTACTTGATTGATTAAACTAATGTAAACATAAAGACAATGATGTTAAATCGTAAAGGGTTAACTGTTAAATAATCGAGGATGTTAAAAGTAATTATACTATATATTATGCTTGCTCTTCTGCATGGGGGTAGATACTATTATTAGTTAGCAAGTATGCATAGGCGGAATGGGGTTTGTTTATAGTACATATCCGACATGTGCATACACTGGCCATGCATGCACACCTTGTACGTGTACAATATTACTGGTGTATAACATACTTGTCATGCTTGAATAGTAGTATAAATGTCATAGATAACTCAGTTAAGGATACATCAATCAACTTAGGTAATGAATGGTTAGGTTGTCAATGTGTAAATAAGTGAATTAGTAATTATATGAAAACATTGTAATAATAAACTAAGACAAGTGTCGTCAGTTAACATTGTCATAGGAGAACTGTTGTGAATAGGGTAATGATAGTGTCTAATTAATTAGTAAAATTGTTTAAGCCCTCACAAGTGCTTTGTTTATAAGAACAAGGATGCTATGTTGATGATAGGGTACTCATGTGATAAACAAATAATTAAGAATACTATGATTAATTCACCTTTTATTATTGTTAAATGGTGATTTAATTATTATTATTAATTAATAAATGGTGATCTGATTATTATTATTACTTAATTAATAATATTCCAGCAACATTTATATCCCTATCGTAACAAATGCAATATAAGTAAGATTTAAAATATTGATTTATAAATTAATATTGTGTGATTATTTCCATTTCAAAAGTTAGCCATAATAGGATAATCCTTTTTGGAATGAACGTGATGTGATGGAAAATGGTTATTTAATTATTCAATGTTAATCTTGGAATTTAAACCTCAAGCTAAGTAGTCTCGATGGATAAGGTGGACCATTAAGACACATCATGTCCAAGTTGAAAAGGGGCAACTAATTATATAATATTTTATTAATTACATTAATAACATTAAATACCAAGGATAGCGAATAGACTTGTATTTAATGAAGCTTGTCCCGAATGGATAACCTTTGGGTGATAATCCCCACCGTAATAAATACTTACGACCGTCAATCCAAAACCAACTAATTTTTCCATGAGAGTAATTAATTATACTTTTTTATAAAGAACCGTGTATGAATGAACTGGTGATAGGAGTAAATGTTGAGGGGCTCGAGAGGGGGATTTTTGGGCGGTGGAGTAAGCCCAAGATATTCTCGAGGAAGGGAAATTATATAGAGGGGGGAGAGCTTGGAGAAAGGGGAGGTTTTTTATGGGGGAAGAAAAGAAGTTTGGAGAACAGAAGTTGGGAGAACAGAAAGTTTGGAGAACAGAAAGATTTTGAGAACAGAAGGAAAGACTGCTCTCGGGATTATCAGATTGTGGGCTCGGGGGCTTGGAAATCCTTTGATTTCCAAGGGCCAGCAAGATAATAGCTGGTCGGTAGGGTGGACACTTCAGTTTGGCTATCTAAGAGGTTATACAACCTACTACAACCTACGGTTAGCATCAGCATCAGGTAATTTCCTTGTCATTTACGTTATTTGATTATTATGCTAAAATCTTACTGTAAACATGCATAACTTGCTATTTACTGATTTACTAAGTTGTGAAACCTATTCTTATGCTGGAACATGATTGTTGAAAAGAAAATAACGATATGTTTGTTTATTTTAAATTACGAATGTAAGGTTAGTGAAAACACGACAGTACACTAAATATTATTTAGGCACATAGTAATTCTTAGAAATTTACTTCCATAAACTGATAAAGTTTAACACGTAGAAAATTAACCCTGAAATTTTACATAGTGCTCTGCTGTAAAACGAGAGCACTACAGAAATGATCATGGTGATGGTGATGGATATGTTGATGATGATGGTGATGGTGATGATCATGATGATGATGATGATGAAGAAGATGATGACGATGAAAGTGTTGATGAGGAACCTAAAGATGAAAATGATGATGAAGATGTTGATGATGATGATGATGGTGATGGTGATGATGATGGTGATGATGATGATGATGATGGTGATGGTGATGGTCATGGTCATGAAGATGATGATGATGGAAATGAAGAAGATGATGATGATGTTGATGAAGAAGATGATGATGATGGAGATGTTGATGATGATAGTGATGGCAATGAAGATGATGATGATGGATATGTTGATGAAGAAGGGGGAGATGACAATAATGATGAAGATGTTGGTGATGATGATGATGGTGATGATTGTTAGCACCCAAAATGACCCACAAGGTTGTGGGAAAGGGACAAGTTGGGGTAACCACAAAACCGTTTTAGACTTATGCTACTAGCCCAGCACAGTCAGAGAGGGATCTCTCTTAAACTCGAGAAAACTGAAAATAGTCACAAATTCAGCAGTGAAAAACACACAAAATTCTTATTACTCAATATAATCATTCAAAGCAAACTCAGAAGGTCAGATTTCTGTTGGGACAAATAATTTAAATTGTTATTTGGTTGAAAGCAACATGGATTTCCATTGGGCATTGGAGTCAGAAACAAACAGCTGATAAAATTATGACAATACTTTACAGACACATTCATCCAAAGGCAAGAAAGCCACCAATCTACAGTCTAAGTGCTTTTTAATCGAGCGATTTAGAAGAAAAAGAAACAAACCACCGATATGGAGCATAGAGTTATGAATTCCATGTCGATTTTAGTTGAACAAACTATGAAATGCTTGGGACGATAAGGATAAGGCATAATCACTATGAATCTTATCCAAATATTACACCAACCCAAGCACGAATAGCATAACAGGATGAAATTGACAACGCAAGAAACACATTCACATGAGAAAAGAAATAACAGACTGTAAATATGAAGACACGTGAATCTCTGGAAAAAGAATGCCTACAAGGCTCTGCCACCTTTATAAAAATAGTCTTAAAATGCTCGGTACAAAACAATACGCAAGTTACAAAAGTTTTCAACCCTTCTTCATTCGATTACATTGAATTTATAGAATTCCTTGGCCCTTAGGCTCAAGCTATCCTGAACAAAAATAGTTATAGCCTTTGGTGACACCTAACCTAGGCATATTCACCACTACTACATTAAGATAGAGTAGGAAAAAATAGCTTCAACTGCTTTTTACATTTACTAGCCATTTTTACTAGATGATAGTCGCCTTCAAACAAAAAGACAAAAGAGTCTGGTAGCTGCTCCAGCTAGTCGCTTCCACTCCGTTCGAGTCCTTCATGCACCCAGCTTTAATTTTTCGTTACCATATTTCTCAATCAACTTCCATTATTCTGGTGTTGGAAAGTCTGAGGATGCGAGATCCTTGAGGAGAATTCTCATTTCAGTGTGTTCTTTATAGGAATAACCTTCGAGGAGCTTGTGGGCCTCTTTGAACGTTGTGAGGAGCTCGAAATCTTGGGTTAGCTTCTCTACCACCATTTTACCTTCCAAGGGTTGCTCCAAATCTGCAAAACACTCCTGGTCTGACTGACATTCCTCCAATTTTTCTTGGTACTCTTCTTTTTTCATCATGGTCCTGTATTCCTCTCATAATAGAGGCAAACCTTTCTTAAGCAGTGGACCGAATACTTCTTTGAACATCTTCACTTTGTGGGCCAAGATATGCATTCATGTCTGAACGGAGCTCACCTGCTGATGTTTTAGCATTACTTTCTTGGATGATATGATAATGGTCACTCTATCTTTGATATCTTCCGCTTTCATCTGGATTTCAGATAGGCCAGTCAGAAAATCTACTGCATTTTGGGCGCAGCCCAGGGTTTTTTGTTCAATTTCTTGTTTTCCACTGCGATTGTTGGGCTTGCTAATTTGACCATGGCCTCTTTATTTGCTACAAAGTCCAGGTATGGCCTTAGTTGTTCTTCCTGCACAATGATGTTTCCCCAGATGATATTCCTTTCCTCCTATAATGCCTCCTTTTTTATGACCTATTGCTTTAACTAATCATATTCCTCTTGCATGGCCTAGTATTTGGTTTCACAGGCTTTCTTTCCTTTTTTTGCCTCTTCTTTCTCCTTCTCAGTAGTATCCCTCACAGTCTTTAGGTTGACATTTTGCTTCTTTAGTCTTATCACTTCTGCAATGTCTAAGTTGGTCCTAGTTATTTGCTCCACTATGGAGAAATCCCCACCTTCCACTGTAGGTGTGACCATGGCCTCTACCTCCTGTTGTTTATCCTTGAGCTCCTTCTTAGCCTTTCGAACTGAACCTTCAAAACCTCCTTGCTGTCAGTTACCGATTTCAGGTCTTCCTACCACTTCTTCCCCTTTTCATCAAACTCTAGCAATTTGGCCTTGTAGTCTGTCAGCTCAGTCTGCAGCTTTTCCTTCTCTTCCTCCAGCTTTGCAATCTCAGCTGCATCTAACAATTGGGCAGCTGGCATTTTTAATTTCTTTTTTAGTTTCAGGATCTCCTGATCCTTCTCCTCCAACAGCTTCTGAATGCTTTTTCTTTTGCACTCAATGGTCTCAATGGCCAGTAGAGAATCTTGAAATTTCTTCACCTATGCCATCAAAATTTTGTTCTTTGCCTTCTCTATTCTCAATTGATTTTGCACTTTGGCTTTGTTGGTTTATGCTTTTGACAGGTGGAGGGAATAATTGAGTAGCTTGTTGTAAATAACTTCTCCTATCCCCTTGTGCAGGTTTATCACGTCTGGCACTGAAATATCCTCCAGGTTCACTTTTAGCTCTATTGCCTTACTCTTGGTAGCTAAGGCAAGGCTTAGGATGTTCTGCACCAAGTTTCTGCTTACCACCATGGTTAACTCCTTAGAGGAGATTTTCATAACATCATCATACAATTTTTCTTCCTTTGACAGTGTCTGAGGATCTTCTTCATATTCTTCCAGCAGTGCAGTCCTACTCACGCTTGGTGCTGTAGGTCCAGCAAGTGTCTTGTTGAACACATGTTCTTTAAATTCAAAGGCCAGTACAGGATGTTCTGCACCAAGTTTCTACTTGCCACCATGGTTAACTCCTTAGAGGAGATTTTAATAACATCATCATACAATTTTTCTTCCTTTGATAGTGTCCGAGGATCTTCTTCATATTCTTCCAGCATTGCATTCCTACTCAGGCTTGGTGCTGTAGGTCAAGCAAGTGTCTTCTTAAACACATGTTATTTAACTTCAAAGGCCAGTACTGAGAACTTAACCTACTTCTTCTTAGGCTGCTTTACCTTCACTTTGATTACTTGCTTCCTTGGATATTCTACCTTCTGTCTCTTAAGTGCTCTTTCACCCCATTGTCCACATCCATAGGTTCACCACCCTCTTGTCGTGAGAGTTTCTCTGGAATACTAGTGCGAGCCAGGGCTGCTGCTATTTCTGAGTCTCGTCCAGGTGAACCAGGGACTTAGGTTGTGCTTCTAGGTATCAAAGAGAGGGAGCCTCCTAGTGGGTCAATGTCCATCTGACCCTTTTCCATGTTTTCTAGCCAATTGGCTCTTTCTGCTAGGCCAGGGAGCTCAAAATGCTCGTACCATTTTCTATTTGTCCCCTTCCTCCTCTATGAGATTCTATGGTGAGGGTTGTATTTTATTGTAGCTCTAGAGGAGAAACCAAGATCTCTCATCATCAACTCAATGTTAGGAAGGGATGCTTTATTTTTTATAATGAAAGGGCCCACCGCCCATGGGAAGTTGATATCAACAGATTTCTTGTCATTTAGGAAATGTTCACATTCCACTTTCAGCTTATGTCTTATGAACTCCAGGGTGAGCATCCTGGGAGTTAGGAAAGCTGGAAATATGTATTGGGCATGAGAAAAACCGTATACCTTGATTACAGTCCCATTCTTTAACAAGAACCAATCCCCAACCCTCTTTTCCATAGAGGGATGCAATGAATCTTTCATTTCAGGAAGGACTCTTGGCAATCTCGCCTAGAAAAACTGTTGGGCCTGGACCAAGTTGGGGAAAATTTTGATAACAAAAGGAATTTTAGTTGCGGAGTTGAGTGTAGCTCAACAAAAATACGATTTTGTGCAAGTGTTGGGGATGCTGTGAAGTTGCACGCAGCAACTAAATTTTGGAAGTACTTCGAAGGGTGCTGCGAAGATCAGTGCTGTGAGGAAGTAGTGCTACAAAGTGACTAGTCCACATGGAGCCGGCAAAGCAAAGTGCTAGACAGAGGACGGGCACGGGTACCGGTTAGACTGTCGGCGGTCTGGTTTTAGAAAAGATGCTCTAGGGAGGTCAAGCGGTGGCCATGAGAAAATCAGGAAGGCGATTAAGTGTACGAGTTCGTTAGAGGATGAACGGCTTGATGAAAGCGGCTGGGAGCTGAGCCAGTTGTACGAGGTTGTTAGAGGAAGAGCGGCTCGATGAAAGTGACCTGTTGGCATGTGCACAATAGGAAGGCTGATAGTGACAGGATGAAGGCATGGAGGACCACCACGATGGAGCACTCGCTACCAGAGGCCAGCAGTTCGGTTTAGAGAAACTGTAGCAGTTTTGTAAACCCTAAGGGTTTCGGCCTTTAGCATTGTAAAGACATGACCTACGGGCATGATCTATTTAAGGAGGCATTTTTGTATGGGAAAGGGTTATAAGTTTAGTACTGAGCATTGTAAAATATTTTATGAGTAAAGATATTGTAAAGGCTCTGCATCTGAGTGCGCAGAGACCTGTCTGAGAGAGAAGAGAGTCTGTAGCTGAGTGCACAGACTAAGAACTATTGTACCCTTCCTAAAAGATATATATATATATATATAATAACATTTATTGTGGATGTAGCTTCCCACCTGGGAGAGTGAACCACATTAAATACTATGCAGTATGATTATGTTGTGTATTGTGCATTTATCTGCTTCCTATGAATGAATATCTGAATTTTCCCTTGCATACTGTTATGATAGGACTTTTATATGTATTTTCCATCCGGAGAATGTGGAAATAATATGTTAAGTTCTGCATGAATAGATGAATGGTGAATGTTTGGCCTCTACTTATGAAGCAGTAATGAATTAGTTATTCGGCTAAGTGTTAAGATATTGTTTAAGCACTTTCACATTACGTAGTAGGAAGAATGCATGGTAGTTGGACCTCTATGTGGCACATGCGTGAGCAGTGAACACCCCAAGTGAATGGATGAATCATTGAGTGTTAATAACTTCATTACTCTAGTTAAATGCAAGTATTTCAAGTCTTAGTGTGAACTGCATCGGCCGCAGTCATAAAGAAATCCCGTGGAAGTAGAGTTTAGAGGTGCGGACCATAGTGTCGTTTATCACCGCGCAGTCTTGCCCCACAGCACACGTCCCGTGTCACGCTGCATAGTACGTTAGACTAAACAAATCATCACCTACTGTGGAAACCTAATTCTACAGTACCCCATAGATACACCTCGGGCTAGACCTCAACCTGCTCGCAGGTTGTTGCCGAAATGGTCGGTGCGAAGGGGTTTTGTTGGTCAAGGGGAAACCGGGAAGAACCTGGGTCTTTATTGAAAACCCTCTAGGTCAGCATATGATAAGCCAACAAATGGTTTTGTTGCCGCACTAGAATCCGTGATGAGTTACAGCCGTAATGTGTGACGAAGAACATCGGTTCCCAGAAGGCTCCGACAATTGTCATCCTAAAAAGACAGAGATTCGGGCTTGGTGTGACAAAATCGTAAGAGACTTTGCAAGGCAAGAGAATAGACACCCGCATCTATTTGACGAATAGTGGTTGAGTAGATATCTGTGGAAAGATATTCATGAGATTTTTTGGGCATCATTTCCAGACGAGCTGCACGAGTGGATCTCGCGGGTCTCAGAGAAGAAAACCTATTTTCAAGGAGGAGTTCCTACAGAGTGGACTCCAGAGCTCATAATGCAGCTCAAAGCGATAGACAGCCCATTGATGCGCCCAGTTGACTTCTGGGTCGATCATATGCTAGAAGCCTTCGTAACAGAATTTGCTGTAGACACACTCAAATCCTACAACCAAGCAAAATCATACTTTTTCGATGGATTCCAAGGTAAGTACCTGAACAATCTCAGTCTATACATTAAGATGTTGTTAGCTAAGAAAGGTGTTTTAAGAATGCAGTAATATTTTCAAGTCTATCATGGTAAACAGTATATATAGTGATTCTGATGAAGAAACCCATAATCTTAGAAGTGGGAAGAGATATAAATTTAATAAGAATCTTGGAGGCACTGGACTCCACATATATACTGAGATTCCTTGTGACCTTAACAACGAATTCATGCCACCGTTCACCCCTCAGAATCCATCGGTTGTAGAGACCGTGCCTCCCATATCTCAGAGCCCACCCATTACATAGCCCACCCCGCGGGATACTCATCCGAGTACATCTACTCCGATATTCCCATTTACTTTCAATGCCCAGAGCCCCTCACAACAGCTGTGCACAAATCTGGGTGGTCCTACTAATAGGACAATGGCAAACATTGATATGAAGCTACCGATATTTAAGGGAACTGGGAGTTTGATCAGAAGTTCAATACCTTATTGGACCAAATGAGCTTTGTTATAGCTCCAGAGCAGCACAAGGAATGGTTTATTGTTGCACTGTTGCCCCACATTAGATTACCATTGATGCAGCAGAAGGTTGCGTCATAGGTAGAGACCTTGGAGATCGCAATGAAGCTAGAGGCTTCGCTGATTGGTGAGACTAGTTATGGGATGTCTCAGATCCAGAACTAGCTGACCACCCTGACACTAGAACTGCAAAGCATGAAGAATGGAAAAGAACAAAGGTATGAACCTAGGCATGAGGTTTGGTGTACAAGTTGTAAAGGAGAAGGCCATGACCGCGAGCATTTCCCTTTATTCCGCGACTATCTTAACAGTGGTGCGCCAAACCCGATAAATCCAAACCAGGCCCCATGGTGTGAAATTTGTAGAACTACACGACACAGACCTGAAGACTGTTATCTCATACAGAAATATGTGAAAACACCCAAAAATTTATACTGCACTTTCTATAAATCAGTTGGACATGATGAATCCAACTGCCATGCATATGAGCTAATGAACAAAAGAAAATGAGATATGGACGCAATGAGAGGTGCTGGCTTGTACCGCGTACAAGAATAAAACCAGCCCAAACAAGAAAACGCGCAATATGATCAAGGAGGATACAGAGGCCGTGGTGGTGGATACCATGGTAGAGGAAGAAATGCTGGCGCAGCACAGGGAAGAGGCTGCATCCAGGTCATTTGTTATAATTGTGGCCAACCAAGTCATTTGTCTAGAGATTGTGTTAACACATGCACTACATGCAACTACTGTAAATCATTTGAGCATGTTATTGAAGATTTCCCAGTGCTAGATTTGGAAATGCAGAAAAGAAGACAGACGGAGGTACCAACTCCAAACATCCAGTCGATTGCAGCAGAGAATAGATCAGTGGACTCGAGCATCAACGTGGTCACGCGCAGTGGCGCTGAGATAGGCCGCGATAGGGGGGAAGAAGCTTCAACATCATGGGAGGCTCACACAAAGCAGACCCCTCTTGAGACAGTATGGATAAGGAAAGCTCCAGGAAAAACACCTGCTCTCAACCTACGAAAGAACAAGGAGGTCTTTATTGACGCGCAGGATACCTTCAGAGAATTGGCAACTAAGTCACTGAGGATCTCGTTGCGCAGTGAAAAACTGCATGTTGAAGACATGCCAGCTGCTTATGACAAAACAAGTACCGCAATAGATGTCGACACTTCCGTTGTGCAGTTCCTGCGAAGCTGCATGAAGGTACTAAAAAGTGAAAATGCCATAGCAGAGCTACAAAAGCTCATAAACCAATATGAACCATAGACGGGAACATAAATTTCTTATAGCTCCGTACATCACATAAGGAAGCATAAAAGAACAGGATGAGAAATGAGGCTTATCGCGCAGATAGGAGATTTTGAAATGGATGAAGTCATCCTTGATCTGGGATCTGAAGATGTCTTGACTAAGTAGATATGGCAGCAGATGGGTCGACCAAAGCTTTTATGGTCACCTATCCAATTGAGAATGGCTAACCGAGATAAATTCATACCTTTTGGCTGGTTAGGTGATGTGGTAGTTGACATCGATGGAGTCCAAAGTCATGCAGACTTTGAAGTTATCGAGATTGTGGACGATACTCAGCCTTTTCCTGCACTGTTAGGAATTAACTGGGCCATGGATAACCTGGCTATAATAAACCTGAAGACAAAGAAGATGATATTTGAAGGAAAGCATCTTAGGGTCATCGCACCATTGGATCCTACAGATGGGTATAGATACAGTGAGCTGATTCAGGAGGAATCCAAGGCTCGAGACTTGGAAAAACTATACTAGATGACCGTGAACCAGGAAGATTACATTAATCCAACTGTGGATTGTACACTCAGCTGGAGATGTGACAGCTCTTGTGTCTTTGACTCAGAGACAAGACTGGAAAATTGGCAAAGCCGCATGCATGAAGTATCAGCGAGAAGGTGGGTGCAGGTTACGAAATAACTGCGCTGGATCGGAAAGGAGGTAATTCCTATTCCCATATATGATGGTTCAGCTAATGTTTACACTTTCATCCAATAATATACTGCAACTATTGTAGATGAGCAAATATTACCAGCATTGGATGTGGCACTGCACAACACACTAGCCAGATGGTGGGCTGCACACAAGCAGACATTGACTACTTCGGATCAATGTAGGATTAAGATGCAGATTCGGTTTGTTGACAGGGTTAGTTTACCTTTTGAAAATTTTAATGGATAGACAGATCCTGTCCAGCATATTGAAGTATGTTCACAGGCATCGGTGGAAAGGCCACATACAAAATGGGTGCATCTATTTGTACATACATTAGACGATGACATTCCAAAGAAATGGTACCTAGACCTAGAGTTGCGCAGGGAAACCACTGATTGGGATATGTTGACTACGAACGTCCAGAAGGACTTCAACTTTGACGACGACAACCCACTGATCCATGATGCATTGCAGATAATTAAGGAACGCATATTCATGGAATACTGTCCTCACGAAAATATAACATTGGAAGAATTCTTCGGGGCAGATGGCATTCCTGCGAACCTACAATCAGAAGGGAAGGAACATGAAAAACATCCCATCGAGTGTTATAACCTAGATGAAGTACCCGATGATAGACAGGAAAATGATGAGGACGATCCGTGCAACACAAACATACCAGAATCGGAGGGTGCATGCAACGTAGAGGAACCTCCGTTCGAAATCCCAGACATGAGTGGACCAGTAAAGACACAGAAGGTGAACATTGGCACAAGCAAAAAGCCAAAGTTCACATCAATTGGATACTATTGGGATGATCAAATTGTTGCAGAGATCGCAGACACCTTACATGAGTATCAGGAGCTGTTCCCGACGAAATTCACAGAAATGAAAGGCATTCTGGGAGACCTAGGGGTCATGAAAATACCTTTGAAGCCAGGCACCAATCCTATGAAGCAGAGGCCATACAAACTAAACCCGTGGTACAAAGAAAGAGTCCGCCCAGAGCTAGATAAGATGCTCGAAGCATGAATCATTGAACCTATTGAAGAATCTGAGTGGATTAGCCCCATGGTCATTCAAGACAAGAAAACGAAAGGTGAGATCAGGATTTGTGTGGATCTCAGAAAACTGAATGATGATTCTATACACGACCCATTCCCTACTCCTTTCATGGACAAAGTACTTGATAATGTTGGAGGGAATGAGACCTACTCTTTTACTGATGGTTTCTCCGAGTATCATCAGATCAGGATTGATCTCGCAGACAGGCATAAGATGACTTTTGCTACAGAATGGGGGTCGTTCCAGTACACAGTAATGCCTTTTGGTCTAAAGAACGCACCTTCCATCTTTTCCAGAGTTGTCGTTGCATCCTTTAAATATTTTATGCACAAGTTTCTAGAAGCCTATTTTGACGATTGGACTGTGTTTGGACTATTGAAGAACCACTGCGTGTATCTCAGAATGATGGTTGAGAAGTGTAGATAGCATCAGATCTCCTTAAATCTGAAAGAGTGTATTTTCTGTGTTCCTTACGGGATTCTACTTGGCCATGTTGTCTGTAAGCAAGGATTGATGGTGGATCTTATGAAGATTGCAATTATTGTAAATTTACCAACACCAAATTCAGTCAAGATGTTGCGCTCTACGTTAGGCCATATCGGATATTACAGGAAATTATAAAGGGTTACGCGTAGATAACTACAGTAATGGAGAAGTTGCTAAAGAAAGACGCGTCATTCATTTGGAACATACAGTGCAAGAAGGGTTTTGATACAGTAAAGGAGAAGATGGTTACTGCGCCGATCCTAGTCTTCCCAGACTGGGCGAAGCCATTCCATGTACATGTTGATGCATCATGCATTGCCCTGGGAGTCGTATTAGCTCAGCTAAGAGAAGGATGTATTGACCATCCCATCGCATTTTCGAGCAGGAAGCTCTCAACAGCAGAAAAAAATTACACTACTACTGAGAGGGAAGGTCTTGCGATGGTATATGCACTGCAAAAATTCAGACACTACTTGCTTGGTGTGCACTTCCTCATGTTTACTGACCATCCCACTTTGAAATACTTGGTCAATAAGCCAGTGTTAGGGAGCGCATATGTAGATGGTTGTTGCTATTCCAGGAATATGATTTTGAGATTGTTGTTAATCCAGGCAAGCTGAACTTGGGACCTGATCACCTCTCTAGGATTGAGTCAGGAGAAGAGCCGACAAACATTGAAGACAGTCTTCCTGATGCGCAATTATTTTCTATACAGGTTGTTGATGATTATTATCAGGATATTATTGATTTCTTAACAACAGGATTAGCACCTCAAGACTTTTCCATCCAGCAGAAGAAGCAACTGGTAGTGTGCGCTGCATACTTCACTATTATTGCAGGTCAACTATATAAACTCAGACCGGATGAAGTCCAGCGTAGATGCATACTAGACCATGAGAAACCATTCATCTTAGCAGATGCGTATTCAGGGATTGCAGGAGGCCACTATGTAGGAAGGGCTACCGCCCAGAAGATACTACGCGCAAAGCTATGGTAATCCATAAAGACTCTAAAGAATAATTACCGGAATTGCAATGTCTGTCAGAGGATAGGAAAACCTTCTCCCAGAGATGAAATGCTGCTGAATCCACAGTTGACCTTACAGGAATTTGAAAAGTGGGCCATTGATTTTGTGGCTCCCATAAACCCACCAGGGAAAAGAACTGGTGTGAGGTACATCATTTTTGCTACTGATTACCTCACCAGATGGGAGGAAGCAAAACCAGTAAAGGACTGCTGTGCAGTTCATTTTTGAAGATATACTTTCATGATTTGGATGCCCGAAGATTTTGATGAGCGATCAAGGCACTCACTTTTTGAACAGAACTATCGAAGCTCTCACAGAGGAATTCTACATCCATCATCAATGTAGTACCCCATATCATCCACAAGCGAATGGCATTGTTGAGACTTTCAATAAAATACTCGAGAATGCGCTCACTAAGATCTGCAATGTGAATAGAGATGACTGGGATCTGCGCATCTCATCTGTGTTATGGGCATACAGGACCACTTGCAAGAAATTGACAGGACACACACCTTTTCGGTTCGCTTATGGACAGGAGGCTATAATGCCAATGGAGTATATTGTCCCCAGCTTGAGAATTGTTGCATTTACAGGGATGGCAGATCGCGCAACGCTAGAAGAAAGATTGCTACACTTGGTTGGATTGGAGGAAGATCACTTCATTGCAGGCTTTCGCCAACAAGTGCAAAAATACTGCGAGAAAGCATGGCATGATCACCATATAAAGAACAAGTCCTTTCAGGTAGGTGACCTAGTCCTCTTGTATGATAGCAAATTCATGAAGTTTCCTGGTAAATTTAAGATGCATTGGCTTGGTCCATATACTGTGATACATGGTACTAACACTGGTGTAGTCCAATTAGCCACCTTAGATGGCGATACTTTACCAAGTTTGATAAATGGGAGCAGACTAAAGTTGTACCACGATAGTCCTGCTTCGCAGAATCCTGAATGATAAACAGAGGAATAAATTTCTAAGTGTCAAGTACAGTTGAAATTGGACATGGAAAATGAAAAGGAGTCTATACATGTACGATAAGTAGGACAATGTATGTCATGTGCAACACTGCTGAAGCTACGCACAAAAAAAAAAGAAAAAAAAAAAGAAAAGAAAAACAGAGCAGCGCAGTTGAAACATCGACACTGCGAAGTAATTGCGCAGACCTACCGTGCAACTCGGCGCAGCTCTCACAAAATAACCATTACACTGACCGTGAGATAAATAGCCTTTTCTTTTGGCCGCATGGCAAAGAGAAATTAGATGACTTCCTTATGCACATGAACAATCAGTCCAAACACATAAAATTTACTATGGAGATCCAGGAAAACAACTCCCTTCCTTTTCTTAACGTACTGATCACTAAGAAGGAAGATGGTTCCCTAGCTCACCAAGTGTATCGTAAGAAAACCCATACAGATACATACTTACATGCTAACTCACACCATCACCCTTCACAAAAACTTGGGATATTGCACACACTCGCCACATGAGCTGTAAGGATATCTGATAAGGAACACCTTGACAATGAACTAAGACACCTTGATAAAACCCTCCAAAACAATGGTTAAAAAAAGAAAGATATCAACAAAGCATTTAGGAGAGTAAGAGGATTCAAAAATAATAAAAACAAAAATCGTCACAATGAACAAGAAGACGTAGGAAGAACCTTTCTCCCATACATCCAAGGAACAACAGATAAGATTGCCAAGCTGTTGAAGAAAAAGAAGATTAAAACGATATTTTGCCCCCCTAACACCCTAAGGAAGTTGTTAGATAAAGCTAAAGACCCGATCGACCCTAAACTAAGGAAAGGTGTTTATTCGTTTCCATGCTCATGTGAAGATGTGTACATAGGTGAGACAGGACGCTCAATTCAAATAAGACTGAAAGAGCATTGTGCAGATATCATTCATAAAAGAATTAAAAAATCAGCCATGGTTGAGCATTCATCAAAGACAAACCACCATGTTTGCATTGAAGAAGCAAAATTCATAGCACTTGAAGATAACTATAACAGAAGACGCATACGTCAGGCAATTGAAATTGAGAAACATCCAAGAAATTTCAATAGAGATGACGATCTTAACCTGTGTGATTCGTGGAAACCAATCATTCACTCCCTGCAAAATAAAAACATAAATAAATAATCTTAAAGAATTATTAATAAACTATAAATAAATTTAAGGAATTAAGAATTTTTAAAGAATTAAAAAAAAATTAAAATTAAAATTTAAAAATCTAATTTTTAAAAATAATTTTTGAAAAATTAAAATTCTAAAAAATTACATTGTTAAATTTAACAACTTAAAAACTTCACAAACTTATAATTTCTTTAGGAAATAAATAAGATTGTGATGGAAAGTAAATAAGATTTTTAAAATTAAGAATTTATAAATTTAAAGTTTAAATATTTTAATATTCTAACAATAATTAAAACCTAAAAATTTTAGTTAACTTTAAAACTAGTAAAAAGTTGTTGTGTTCCATTTAAGTTAATGAGAAAAAATTAAAATTAATATTTGTAAAATTGATTTCTAATTATTGAATTTTAAACAAAAGATAAAAATAAAAATAATTGTAATATATATAATATAAAAAATAAAAATAAAAAAAATAGTTGTTATGTTTTTAATAATATTCTATTAAACTAAAAATATTAACATTTTAAAGAATATCATAATATTGAACATTTTCAAACATTAATATGTTAATAATTTTTAATTTTTAATAATTAATATTAATAAGCTATTTTAATAAAATTGGAATAATAATATTATAATAACATTTAATATTAATATTTAATTGATTAGGTCAGCTCTCTCATCAATTTTAAAATAAAAAAACTAACATTATAAAAATGTAGATTAGTGTTAGTTTCATTTGGAATACCTTTTCTCCTGAAGATGGACTCAACTATAGAGTCCGAAACGCATCGAGATCAAAATCTCCACATAGGTCTCCAATTTCCTTTGAAAATAACTGCAACCTGTGAAATCCTAAATGAAGCCATTATATGACTGTTGCCAACAACCGTTTGAGCATTTAACGCAAAGATAGTCGTTCTGAACACGCTGACAAAGAAAGGGACTGAAGGATCTGCTCAATTTGGCCAACGGACACCACATTTAATGCTCATCTAGCCGTTGGAAGGCGTGGGAGGACTCACCTGTGCCTATAAGTAATGCCGCATAAGGACTCGCGGGCATTACCAAACACTTAGAATTTTCATGCACTCACTCCTGTGTTAGCAATCATTAGTAACATATCTGAAACATTTGCCTACTCTCGCTACTGAATGTCCGAGTCATCGTACATAGAAGAAGAGTTTACAATCCAAGAAGCGGTCAGAGTCTTTCAGCACAGAGGGATTGAAGGGTTAATGAAAACCCCTGCCAAGATGGTTACATTGGAACCAGGTCAAGCATCTCGAAGTTCACCTAGACACAACCCAGTCATGCAGGATAGGCGGAAAGATACAATCGGTCCACGAACAAAGAACCCCAGGCCAATTTTGGCGGTGCCACGGTCACCGGTATTTCAGAAGGAGATACCTTTAAATCTTACACCAGAGTACATATCACCATGAGAGTTGGATGCCCCAGTCTATAAACTGGTCAAGAATGCCTGCTATGAAATCCCCTTGTCGCCAATATTGAAGCACGTAGACATTGCCCAGAACTTGCTAGGAAAGATCCCAGAGTGTAAGTGGGAAGACTATGACCTCCTGGGAGTGTAGAAGGAAGAACCCCATGATCCCAAGTTCCCACACTTCCAGCCTGACCAGTACATGTGCTGGAAGAAAGATGCTAAAGGTATACTTAACTTGGTCGCCGAAAGTTGGCTGACACCAGTAGTTCAGTCAGGATTGCTAAACCTGCTGAGATTACCTCATTTTGATCGTTCAACGGAAGTCAATGTGGTGGTTTGCACTTTGATGGTGCGAATCCATCAAGGATACCAGTGGCTAGACAGAAATGTTGATTTGAACATCAACTTAATCCACCGTGTCACAGGACTAAGCAAGCATGGTAAGGACCCCAAGCAGTTCTTCCAAGGGAAGAGTAAGGAAAAAGAAGTTGTCGTGAAGATGAGTAAAAGCCAAGCATTGGTGAAAGGAAAAAGAGGTTTTCCGATAAAAGAAACCGAAGATAGACCGAAAAATTTTGTTACACAGTTGCTAGCCGGAAAAATCCTAAGAACAGCCAGGCCTCCGGAGGTGCCTATGGGCGCAATACTAATCGGTGCCGTGGTGGCTGAAGGAACCAAGTTCAATTGGTGTCAGTACCTTCTCAATGAGTTCCTGGAAGAAATCAATGACACCCAAGTGAATGGAGGTCACTTCCACTTCACATGGTTGATTATCCTGATCGCCTTTGTCGGATGGAAGGAACCGAAGGACTATGTTGGCGTGATTGTAGACACCAATGATCCCAGAGGAGTTCGATATGACAACCTTTGGGAAAATTTGAATGTGGAGCGGCAACACACGATAGCTAAAGTCTTCTACCAGTATTACACCCAGCTGCGCGAGGCGATCACGCATACATTGTGCATTACAAAGCAGGTAACATCAAAATACATTCGCATTGTCGATTTTCATGCGGACATGCGTTGTATTTTGATTTCACTCAAAGCAAAGACGAAGAAGCCGGAATGGTATGTGGGTAATTACCATATGTACGAGGAAGACATCGACATCCTCATGAGGGACTGGCCAGTTGAGTTTCGTGTCGAGGTCATGGATGTTGCGACCGATTCAGAAGAAGATGAACGAATTCCGCGACCATGCCCAATCATTGAGGAAAAAGGAAAAAGGAAAGAACCTAAAATCCCACCAAAGCCAAAGGCGAGGAAGAAGATGAAAGCAACCAAGGGTCAGTTAGAAATAGTGCTTAATGAGGAAGATTTTGACATGATTGTCGAAAAAGTCACAGAATAGATGGAGGAGCTGATGACAGACAAAGAGCAAAAGGACAAGGCCATACAGGATGACCTACAAAAGAATTGGCTCGCACTACAAGGGCTCATACAGAAGATGGACGATGTCTAGAAAAGGCTACCTTTGCTGCGTGACGCAGAATCGGAAGGGAGGTCGGGAGGAACCTCGCAGTAGACACCACCGCAACTAACCATAACGCTACCAGTGAAGACTCGGCTCGTTCATCTGGACCCAATGAGCATAACGCTGCCAATGTCAAACAAGTTATTCTGGATACAAAGGGTGTCGAGCGGGTAGAGCTCAACCTGGCCAAGATTTCGTTACCTGGCTTGCACTTTTTGCACCTACAAATTGTAGACGAAATGCATGAAAGGACCACTTATTCAATGAAGTCCCAAGCTGAGCTACAAGCCGCAAATAGGAAGCTCGAGGAGTCTAGCTCGCACACAGATATGCAACTGCACGATGAACAGGACTATCGGTTGCGATTGGAAGCCACTATTACTTCTGTCGTAAAAGATTTGGAACCCCAGAGAGATCCTGTAGACATCGTTCTGAGAATGGGAGATATGGTGAAATCTCTGAAGATAGAAATACAGGACAAGGAGATTCTTCATGAGGCTGATATTACCACCCTGAAGGAAAAAATCAATCCAGAGATACCATTAACTGAGCAGTAGTTAAGGGAGAAAGAAGTAAAGGCCGCAGCACGGAATATTGCAATGGACGTGGCTAACTGCCAAGATTTATTGACTGCAGCTTCGAAGGCATTCACTACCCTCGAAGAGGATCTAGGGCTACTGCAAGTAAAGACCACAGTCAAATAAAAGCAGGCCGCACTGGAGAAGCTGGATATAGAATTCATGGCCCTGCCAGCCAGAGATAGGCTTCCAAAATACAGGGAAATAACCAACTTGAAAAAGGAGGTACAAGCATTAAGGGAGAAAGAAACTGCAATAGACGATCAGTCCCAACCACTACTACAGGATGCCATTGCAATATCGCAGCAGATTGAAGACAAACTCAAGGACCTGCGTGAGAACCAGGAGCATGTGGAAGGATAGATTGGAGAAGAAATAACTATGCAGATGCTCGACACAGTCAGGCAAGTCGAGCATGGTACAAAGGAAACAATGGAGCAGCTGGTCGGCACATTCAATGAATTCGTGACAAAGCTAGCTCCGTAGGTCGCGGAGCAAATAAAAAAGGATGAAGCTGAAGGTGGCTCAGGGATGAGCCACATGTAAGTGTTAGGGGCATGTTGGGCCTGGCCCATGTTGGGGCAAATTTTGATAACAAAAGGATTTTTAGCTACGGAGCTGAGCGCAGTTCAACAAAAATACAATTTTGTGCAAGTGTTGGGGATGTTGTGAAGTTGCGCGCAGCAACCAAATTTTGGCAGTACTTCGCAGGGTGCTGCAAAGATCAGTGCTATGAGGAAGCAGTGCTGCGAAGTGACTAGTCCACATGGAGCCGGAAAAGCAGAGTGTTGGACGGAGGACAAGCACGAGTACTGGTTAGACCGTCGGTGGTCTAGTTTTAGCAAAGATGCTCCAGGGAGGCCGAGCGGTGGCCATGAGAAAATCAGGAAGGCGGCCAAGTGTATGAGTCCGTCAGAGGAAGAACAGCTTGATGAAAGTGACAAGGCGTTGAGCCAGTTGTACAAGGTTGTTAGAGGAAGAACAACTTGATGAAAGCAACTAGGAGCTGAGCCAGTTGTACGAGGTCGTTAGAGGAAGAGTGGCTTGATGAAAGTGACCTGTTGGCGTGTGCACAACATGAAGGCCGATAGGGATAGGATGAAGGCATGGAGGACCTCCACGATGGAGCACTCGCTACCAGAGGCTAGCAGTCCGGTTTAGAGAAACCGTAGCAGTTTTGTAAACCCTAAGGGTTTCAGCCTTTAGCATTGTAAAGACATGACCTACAAGCATGATCTATTTAAGGAAGCATTTTTGTATGGGAAAGGGTTAGAAGTTTAGTACTGAGCATTGTAAAATCTTTTATGAGTAAAGATATTGTAAAGGCTCTGTAGCTGAGTGCACAGAGACCTATCTGAGGGAGAAGAGAGTCTACAGCTGAGTGCGCAGACTAAGAACTGTTGTGCCCTTGGTAAAAGATATATATATAACAACAGTTCTTGTGGATGTAGCTTCCCACCCGGGGGACTGAACCACGTTAAATACTGTGCAGTGTGATCGTGTTGTGTATTGTGCATTTATTTGCTTCCTGTGAATGAATGTCTGAATTTTCCCTTGCATATTGTTATGATAGGAATTTTATATGTATTTTCCATTAGGAGAATGTGGAAATAATATGTTAAGTTCCACATGAATAGATGAATGGTAAATTTTTAGCCTCTACTTATGAAGTAGTAATGAATTAGTTATTCGGCTCAGTGTTAATATATTGTTTAAGCACTTTCACATTACATAGTAGGAAGAATGCATGGTAGTTGGACGATCTCCACGGCACATGCTTGAGCAGTGAACACCCTAAGTGAATCGATGAATGATTGAGTGTTAATAACTTCAATACTCTAGTTAACTGCAATTATTTCAAGTCTTAGTGTGAACTGCATCGGCCATAGTCACAAAGAAATCCCGTGGAAGTAGAATTTAGAGGTGCGGACCGCGGTGTCGTATATCGCCGTGCAGTCTTGCCCTGCAACACACGTCCCATGTCATGCTGCGCAGTATGTCAGACTAAACAACTCATCACCTACTGTGGAAACTTGATTCTACAGTACCCCATAGATACACCTCGGGTAAGACCTTAACCTGCTCGCAGGTTGTTGTGGAAAGGGCCAATGTAAATGGGTTTTCTTGGTCAAGGGGAAACCACGAAGAACCTGGGTCTTTATTGAAAACCCTCTGGGTTAGCATATGATAAGCCAACAAAAACACAAAATAAACCTCTGCCATGAGATCATTCATGAAAACCTAGAAATTGGAGTACATTTCTTCAGTGATCTGTAGCTATGGTCCCTACAGGCTCTCCTCCTATGCTTCCAAAAACATCTTCAGTAGATAAGATTGAAACCTAAAAGACCTAGTTTTGGGGAATTCAATGAGTTGAGCATGGATGATATCCACTGGGACTTCGCTGAATTTTAGGCAGGAGAACTGGGAGACTGAGTTGGAGTCTGAGGGTTCAATGGGGCAAGTGCTCAGGACGAAGATGAGGCTGATTAGGGGTTCGGTTATGTATATGTCATTATCTAGCCCTAGGAACTGGGCTAGTATGGAGATAATATACTTAGATTCATCTTTGAACAACTCGGCTTCATTGGGGAAAGGGGTCTCTGGAGGGAAAACACTGGGTAGCAGGGTCACCTAGTAAACACTCATCTTAAGGTCCTCAGGGGATTGACGAAAGTACTGGATGAGGGATTCCATTTTGTAATCTTGGGTCTTTTGACAAAATTCTGGGGGGATGGCCAAGGATTTCCTAACAGCAGGGGCATTCACATAGCATAGGGTTTTGGAGCCTAATGCATCCATTATGGTTCTCTGCTCGGGGGAGTAACGGCCGACGCAACAATCTACGAACTCGGGGTAGGTAGGGGTTTGAGTTGTAGCGAGTAAATGGAAAAAAGACTGGTAAATTTGGTGGGTATCTATCTGGCCGTCTCTTAGAGCTTCAAGTTTTTTTTTAATGGTGTCCAGAGGGCAACTAATCAACATGGTGTCAAAAACATCATAATCTTTATCCTCTACCATGTTGGTTAACTGGGGAGATTCGAAACCTGGAGATTCTATAGCTTTTTCCATTAAATAGCTTTCGGTGAAAAAACTGCTTACATGGTCGCCCGATAGCTGGGAGTGGTTTTCGGGTGTCTGGTTGGCTCTGCACAGTCAGCTTCCTTCACCATCCAACGTGCATAGGACAAATAAGGTGTGGATCCCCGCATGGGCTAGTTTTTATAATATAAACTTGTCAATATCCTCCTTACAGGTATGCCAACGATAGATACATGCCGGCCATCCATCCACACTGAAAATCCTCAGCCGTAGATCCTCCCACCTTTTTACTTTTCCATCACCCCTGTGGCCTCCAGTTCCACTGCGTTCTACTTCGGCGGCACCCCTTTCTTGCTAAGCTTTCCCAACCGTTGATTGCCCCTTTGCTCAGATCTGGGCCATCCATAGATGCGCCCTCTACCAACTTTGCAAATTTGAGCCGCATCGGCCTGGTGCACAAGTTAAATTTTTGAACAGAACCCGGGTCGTAGATCTGCATCGAGGTAATTTGCGCTGTTGAAAAGTGTGTCACGTTAACATAACTTCTCATATTTGCATCGTGACATGTTCCATGCAAGTTCAAATTGAGAAATCAATGTCGACCATTGATCTTCGTCCCCCGCCGTTAATCTAGCTCTCACATAATTGTTGACTATCACCCCGCCTGCACTTAAACCCACGTTATCTTATTTTGCAACAGACGATTACGGCCTTGGATCTTCACCGTATCTGATCTAAGTCATCCATCCTAGGTAACTGGAGATGCGAGCACATTCCTTTAAACTTTGTCCTTCGACCGCCATCAAACCTTGAGTCTTTCCAAATGCTTCTTCTTCAGGCCATATTTACTGTGCATGGTGTGGAGTTTCGTTGTCTAGTGGGCACAGGCTAAGAGCTGGGTTCCCTTTGAAAATATCCTTAGTCCGGCGGCTTCATCCTTTCATTGAAAGATCTTCCCCGAATTCTTAGCATAGTCCCAGTGCTAATAACAATCTCCTATTGGGGATGTTATCCTCCCTGTGAGGTAGCAAAGAACCCTTCCGCAGACCAGTGCCTAATCCATTGGTGACTTATGTAGGAAAAAAACATCCATCTTTCAAAACAACACTCTACATCCCGATATATTTAATCTCTTCTGAACATATGAACCTGACAAAAATAGTGGTTTCCTTTCCTAGATCACAGGGCCTTCTCTTCAGGATTCAGATGCTTTAGCTAACCACCTATCTTTTATTTTTAACTGGAAAAAAAAAAAAACCCAGAACTTTATACACAGGTATATATACAATTATAATACAAAAGGTCACCTATCATCGATAAGGACAGGTAGTGGTTCAAAAAGCTCCCGTTCACCGAACCTCTGGTCCATGGACACCCATCCTGATGCTCCAAGATAAATGAGTTTATACCTCTGTTTTCTATAATGATATATGGGCCAACCCACATGTGGTCAAATTTTCCATGCTTATCCTCCCTAGGTGCATCCCACTTCAAAACTAGATCATTCACCTGAAACTGCTCCTCCTTCACCTTTCTATCAAAGGTTTTCTTCATCTTCTCTTGGTGTACTTGCACTTTGTCATAAGCTCTTTCTATAATCTCATTTAATTCAATAATATGATTTATCCTTCTCTACAAGTGATTAGGCTCATCTTCCTGTCCCTACAACAGTTTCATGACTGGCAGTCCCAATGAGGTGGGGAAAAAAACTTCTGTTCCATATACCAGCTGAAAAGGTGACACCCCAGTGGCTCTCTTATTGTTGATCCTATCAGCCCATAGAGCATATTTCAATTTTGTGTGCCAAGCTCTCTTGTTTTATTCCAGCAATTTCTTAATTATCCTCACTAGGCTTTTGTTGGAGGATTCTGCCAGTCGATTTCCCTGTGGATAGTAGGAATTGGAATGATTTAGGATGATATGGTATTTATGACAGAAATTTATCATTTTCTTGGACTTAAAGGCAGCTACATTATCTATCACAATCCTCTTAGGGAATCTGAATCTGGCTAGAATGTTCTCCTTAAGGAAATCCATTATAACATTCTCTGTTGCTCTCCTAGTAGGTATAGCCTCAATCCATTTGGTAAAATAATCTGTAGCCGTGAGGATCCACCTATGCTGACTAGATGAGTTTGGGTTTATCTCCCCAATGAAGTCTAATCCCCATTGCTGAAAAGGTGCTTCCACTGACATCGGGTTTAGAGGGAGTGAAACCAGCTTCCTTTTACCTTCAAATATCTAGCATTGATGACAAGTCACAGTTTCTTTGTACACATCAACGAATAGAGAAGGCCATTAGAATCCATCCCTCAAGATCTTATTGGCTATCACCTTCCATGAATGGTGGCCCCCACAGTCCCCCTTATGAAAATATTTCATGGGTTTTTGGGCTTCATTCTCTAGCAAGAAATGAACAACAATATACCTCCAGAATCTTTCCAGTACAAGTATTGGTTTATAACATAGAATTTTGCAGCTTTCAACTTTATAGACCTTGCCCTTGTCTTGCTCAAACCTGCAAGAGCTTGCAAATTTTGCAGCACATACACAATATCGGCATACCAAGGAGACATAGAAAATTCAAGTATTACCTGCGCCCCTATGTGCAGCTGATTTGAGTGGCTGGATAAGAAATTTAGCTCCAAGGGTTCACAATTTGCTTCCATCATCAGCTTTGCCAAACCTTTCCCTTTGATCAGTTTGGTAGGCTTTATCTCTAGGTCGTATTCTAATAGAACAACAATCCATTTGGATCTTCTCCCTTCAGGATCTGGCTAGGTGAGGATGCTCTTCACAACATTATTTGGGACATGGGCAATAATATGTGAGTGCAAGATGTAAACCACGGGGGCTTCATTAGAAGGCAATATAATACCACGTTCATTCATATTGCGGTATTAAATATTCATGAAAACCTAAAAATTATATTGCTTATATATTAAGGGGCAAAGGGTTTTTTTATTTAATGTAACAATACAAAAATACTTTGGGGTCTTTTTTATATGGGCGGGCTGATAAATATCCACCAAATGGAGATGGTGGGATCACGGTCGGATGAGAAATTAGGTTGAGGCAAGGCTCGGGCTTACCCGTATGCAGGGAAATCACGTCTTGAGGCATGCTTGAGGCTAGGGGGTTTCGTGGTGAAGTGGGTTTCCATTCGATCATAGTCTAGAGATAGTGGTCAATGACATCCAATTGCTACCAATAGCACTCATCCAGTTGTTACCAATAGCCTTGGGAGGCTCTAAGACTCCAAGGCCTGTTATAGGCCCTCGATAGGCCTTGGGGGCTTGAATACCCAACCACTCGTGCCTATTACAGGCCTTAGGGAAGTTTATTCAGCCTCCTAGAGGTTGTTACAGGCCATGGGGGCTTGGATACCTAGCCCACAACAGGCTTAGTCAGTGATTGGGGAATTGTAACATGCAATCTAAATGTTGTACTATGTGCATTGGCTCTAGTGACATACAAGAAGTGATCTCCTATCTCTTCATTAGACCATTGGATGTTGCAAATCATAATGATATGTGGTTGAGTAATTGCATTGTGGGTGAAGTAACGTGCATCCACAATATACATCGAAAGAAGCAAGGTGCATTGTATAATGCATGTGGGATCATAAGAGGGGCATCATATCAATATACTAGGTAGAAATATAAAGGGGTATAAAAAATGTTAATGAAAAAATTAATACATAAAATATCTAGTGAAAATAACTGTTTTTTTAAATTGGGAAGGAATATTGGGAGGGGGTTACAAAAAACGATTTTGGAAGGTATTTTCCAATATTTAGTGAAATTAGGGGTAATGTTTCATATGCCACGATCGAATGTGCTATGATAATGGTTTATTGAGTGAAGCCCCCATGATGTAAACCCTGAAATCGTTCAATGATTTTATCAAAGCGTACGCATGTTTCTCTAGTATGTCATACTTGAGTTATCCATCTCTTAACACTCTGCTGAAAAATGCAATGGGTTGTTCAGCATTCTAGGCATTCTTCTGCAATAAGACCTCTACTATTGTATGCTCAGACGTGTAGGAAAAAATCAGAAAATATTTAGAAAAATATGGGCTTGCAAGCACTGGGGCCTCGGTGATGGCCTTCTTAATCCCCCTGAATGAATCTCTGGCATCTTCTATCCACTTTATCTAATTTTCCTTCTTCAACATATTAGTAATGTTCCTCATGATCTCAACAAAACTAGGGATGAACCTTCTCAGGAAGCCTACTTTCCCAATGAACAATTGCACCTCTTTCTTACTTCTTGGCTCCCCAACCTTCTGAATTGCGCTAACTCTTTCTGGGTCAATCTTGATACCATCTTTCAAAATAATATGGCCCAGGAGCTTAGCTTATTTTAGTGCAAAATTTGACTTCTTTGGGTTAAGAGAAATACCATACTTCCTGCATTTGATGAAGACCCTCTCTAGATGTTTAAGGTGTTCTCTGTCAAACCTAGAATATACTGCTATGTCATCCATATACACCACACAAACCTATCCTTCTCTTCAGCAAAGTCTATGTCCATTGCTCTCTGGAATGTGGCCCCTACATTCATTACCCCAAAAGGAATCTTAGGATAAATAAAAGTGCCCCAGGGAGTGGTTAAAGCGATCTTTTCTTGATCTTCTAGGCACACCTTGACTTGATTATATCCTGAGAACCCATCCATGGTTGAGATCCTCTCAGCTCCTACCACTTTCTGCAGGATATGCTCCATTTTTGGTAGGGGATAGTTATCATTCAATGAGACTCTATTAAGGTTTCTGAAATCTATACAGATCCTGATCTCTCCATTCTTTTTTGTGACAGGCACCAAATTGGCTATCCATTTTGAAAACCTCAAGGTGACAATAATCTTGGCATTAAATAATTTTCTGATCTCTTTCTCTATCACAGGAAACAGCTTCAAATTTATCCTTCTCAACTTATGCTTGAAAGGTTTGTCTCCTGGCTTGTTTGGGATGGAGTGTTGAATAATGGAAGTGTCATACTCTTTTAGGTCTTCGTAACTCCAGGAAAAAACTTCTGTGTACTTCTTCATCATTTTCACATAGTCATCTTTTCCTTTAGCAGGGAGCTCCTTGGACAATTTTACAATTCGAGGCTCCTCTTCGGTGCCTAGGTTATGGTCCTCCACAGCGTCACTGGCGAGCTCGACTTTGGGATTCTTAGCCACATCGTTTTGGTCGAATAGATTTTCCAGAGGTATCAAGCCCTTGGGGATATAGTGTCTCTTTAGCTGGATAATATCTTTCCTGCCTAACATACCTTTCCATTTCCTTCTTCTAGCTTCGTCGCCTTCGACTTGTTCTTCATCCACAAAACCCTCCAGGTTCTCATTTTCTATGTCAACCTGTACATTAGCAAACTCATCAGACAATTCTAGGAACCTTTTAATTTGCATATCATCATCGAATACCTGCCAGTATTTGGAATTGTCTGGAATAGATGGTCTGTTTACTACTTCCACCTCGTACTTTGTCTGAGAGTAAATTGGGGTCTTGAAACCTCCAGTTGTAGTGGCTAAGGAGTATGCCACCCGGTTTTCAATCCTGGGAATCACACTGATCTTATGCTCTAGAAAGTAGTTCCCAAACATATCCCACACCTCATTTATGTAGTCTCTCATCCTGGGATGCTTCGTCTGATAACTATCGTTCACTTGGTTTATTACCAGCTCTGAATATCCATGTACCTGTATTATTTTCACTCCCATGTCCTTCAAAGCATGCAGACCCAGTAATAAGGCTTCATACTCTGCCACATTGTTTGTGCATTCAAAAGTCAACTTGTATGACAGGGCCTTAAATTCTAGATCGGGAGGGATGATCCAGACTCCAGCCCCTGCACCATTCTTACTCAAGTATCTGTCAAAATACATCTTCCATACACCTTCTTCGTTCCATTTTCTTTCTAGAGCCTCGTGCCTTGCTGCAAACTCCTTATATTCCACCACTTCCAGGTGTATCAGGACCTTGGGATCAACTCAAGGCCCATCATTAAAAAATATAGATGACCCTAAATCAGTATCAATAGAATAGATGGGATGGCTCTCTGGCTTGTTTGGACTGCTGACCATATAAGCCATTATTTTCTCCCTGTATAGCCTCTGATTTACTCCAAATAGAGGTATGGTGGCGTAAGATAAATCTAGTTGCATGTTCCCTCTCAACTTCGACGCCCAAGATCTAGACAACAACATGCCAAACTTTGCAGGGATGTCAACCACTACTATTTCCATCATGATGCTTTTGGCTGGGAGTTGTGTCAGTGTTACCACCATGTCCTTTATCAACCCCAAGAACTTAACCTTCCTGGAGTTGAAGGAGTACAGATCTTTGTAAGGCCTAGTGATTTCCAAACCCAGTTCTTCCACCACTGATTTGGGAATTAAATTGTGAGAGGCACCAGAGTCTATTAGTGCATTGTGTAAAGTCGTGTCATGAATATTTAAACTCAAATATGAATATTTAAACTCAAATAGAAAGGAGGAACATCTCCGTCATCTTCCTCTGCAAGCTTGGGTCCATAAACAATTGTAGGAGCATCATCGTTTACCTCCAAAATATCATGTTGACAATCACCCTGACTGCTGACCATTTTGGTGATTTGCTCCCTGTATTCATTATTCCTCAGCAGTTCATCAAAAGGGATGGATATCTTTACTTTCGACAGCTCGATTTTCAGACTGAAAGACGAAACTAGTTTACCCGTTTCTGTGGGCTCTGACTGCCTAGCCTTCCTAGCCTGCTGCCTTTTGATTTCTGACTCCTTATGCGCAGTAGTTCCCTGCTACTTTTCCTCTGGTTTTTCTAGCTCCCTTTGTGCAGAATTTTCTTGCTGGTCCTTTGGTTTATCAGGGATTTGTTGAGCATTAGAGGATTGATTCAGATTAGACTTTCCTTTATTTATATTTACATCCCTATTCCTTAGCTCCAACTTCCTTTGAAAGTCATCCACAACATTCTGGTAGCCAATTTGATACTACTCTGATTCCAACTCTGGATGGGAAGTAGAAGCTCCTTTGGTGAAAAAATCATGCTCCCTTTCAGTCATGTATATTTCATGGTCTAGGGTATTGAAGTGATGAATTTGGTCATTCATCTGGTCTTCTGGGCCTTCCTCATCTGCCATGTTTTCAGGGAAAGGGGGCCTTATTTGCTGGTGATTGGGGTTCCTTTGATTTATTTGGGGAGGTGGTTGTCTGAAGTTTGGATTTCTCACTTGATTTTCAGGCTACTCTCTATTAGGAGGCTTGTTATCTAGGGCCAACCTATCCATCAATTTTTCCATGGTTTTCATCATCATCTCAAACTTCACATCGCTAGAAGAGGAGGAAGTGGAAGTTGAAGTGTGGATTTCTATTTTCTTCTTTTCTACTTCTGCTTTCCCTTTCAACTTTCCCAAATCCATCATGTTTGCCTCTACTTCTATGGAATCCTTTAACATAGCAGGAAGGGATGGTGATTTCCTTTCTCTCAGCATGCATGAGAAATATCCTTCAAAGGCATCGGCATAATGGAGTTTTGCTGCACCTACCGAGGGTTTTAAATCATCTGGGATAGAATTGTACACTCTCATGAACCTAGTGGAGAACTCATGGACAGATTCAAAATTCCCCTTTTTCAGGTGGTTATATTGGGACAAGATCTGTGAAGGGCTCTTTATTGCTTCCCATCTATCTAGGAACAGGGTATTAAAGGCTACGAAGGTAGGGATAGATGCATTCGGTAACTGCCTGAACCATTTTTTAACTTCCCCTGTGAAACTTTGGGCGAACAATCTCATCTTTGCATCCTCATAGACTACTTCCTCTAGATCAGCAAAATCCTCAAATCTGTCTACATGTTGTTTTGCTGAAAAATCTTCATATCGATCAAAAGAGGTGATCCTCTGTGCATAATTCTGAGGGAGGTCATGTAAAACAGTCGGTAGGTCTAAAGGTGCAAATCTAGCAGCCATTGGTCCGGGTGGATTTCGAGCTGATGGGGGGTTATTCAGAGGGGGATTTTGGATCTTGGTATGAGGCTGAAGGTTTTGGGGGTGAGGTATAGCTTTTTTTGTTCTCATAATATTCTGCAACTTGTACCAAATAGGATCCAATAGATATGAGTCGAGGTTATTTACCTCTTCTTCAGCAAAATGCAGGCCTGACTCGAATTTAGATTTTAGTAAAGGCCTCGCAATATCCACTTCTAGATTTAGTTCTTGAAACTCATATGACTCTTTAGACAAATTCTTCAATATCAGCAGCACTAGCCTTACGTCCTTCACTTCTATGTCTAAGAAAGACCTATGGATTATCCATGCCTAGTAGAATTCAAAGAATGGATTATCTACGGTATGGATCTTTTTAGGGGCTAGGGTGCCTTCTTAGACTTCTTCAGGAATTAACTTGAGCTCGTCGATTTCCCCAGTGGAGTCTTCTTCTAATAGAAATACAAATGAGTGGAGTTACCAGGGAAGAAACACAACCTTTCTTCAAATTTTGGAAAGTTTTGTCTACCCACAAAAATTTCCTCTTGACAATCAGAAATCGTTTGTCATTCTCCCAGGGATGACAAGACAACTCGTCCCCGGCAACGATGCCACTATGTTAGCACCCAAAATGACCCCCAAGGTTGTGGCAGAGGGACAAGCTGGGGTAACCACAAAAGCACTTTAGACTTAATGCTACTGACCCAACACAGTCAAAGAGGGATCTCTCTTAAACTCGAGAAAACTGAAAATAGTCACAGATTCAGCAGTGAAAAACACACAAACTTTTTATTACCCAAGATAATCCTTCAAAGCAAACTCAGAAGGTCAGATTTCTGTTGGGACAAATCATTTAAATTGTTATTAGGTTGAAAGAAGCATGGATTTCCATTAGGCATTGAAGTCAGAAACATACAGCTGATAAAATTATGACAATGCTTTACAAACACATTCATCCAAAGGCAAGAAATACACTAATCTACAGTCGAAGTGCTTTTTAATCGAGCGATTTAGAAGAAAAAGAAAAAACCCATCGATATGGAGCATAGAGGTATGAATTCCATGTTGATTTTAGTAGAACAAACTGTGAAATGCTTGGGATGATAAGGATAAGGCATAATCACTATGAATCTTATCCAAATATTACACTAGCCCAAGCACGAATAGCATAACAGGATGAAATTGACAGTGAAAGAAACACATTCACATGAGAAAAGAAAGAACAGACTGTAAATATGAAGACACATGAATCTCTGGAAAAAGAACGCCTGTAAGGCTCTGCAAACTTTATAAAAATAGTCTTAAAATGCTCGGTACAAAACAATATGCAAGTTCCAAAAAATTTCAACCCTTCTTCATTCGATTACATTGAATTTATAGAATTCCCTGGCCCTTAGGCTTGAGCTATCCTGAACAAAAACAGTTACAGCCTTTGGTGACACCTAATCTAGGCATATTTGCCACTACTACATTAAGACAAAGTAGGAAAAACAACTTCAACTGCTTTTTACATTTATTGGCCATTTTTACTAGATGATAGTCCCCTTCAAACAAAAAGACAAAAAGAGTTTGGTAGCTACTCCAGCTGGCTGCTTCCACTCCCTCTAGCTACTCCAGCTGGCCGCTTCCACTCCCTCTGAGTCCTTCACGCACCCAACTTTAATTTTACCTTACCATATTTCTCAATCAACTTCCATTGTTCTGGTGTTGGCAAGTCTAAGGATGTGAGCTCCTTGAGGAGAATTCTCTTCAGTTTGTTCTTTATAGGAATAACCTTCGAGGAGCATGTGGGCTTCTTTGAACATTGTTAGGAGATCGAAATCTTGGGTCAGCTTCTCTACCACCATTTTACCTTCCAGGGGTTGCTCCAAATCTGCAAAACACTCCTGGTTTGACTGACATTCCTCCAATTTTTATCGGTACTCTTCTTTTGTCATCATGGTCTTGTCTTCCTCCCAGAATAGAGGCAAACCTTTCTTAAACAGTGGACCGAATACTTCTTTGAACATCTTCACTTTGCGGGCCAAGATATGCATTCTTGTCTGAATAGAGCTCACCTGCTGATGTTTTAGCATTACTTTCTTGGCTGATATGATAATGGTCACTCTATCTTTGATGTCTTCCGCTTTCATCTGGCTTCCAGACAGGCTAGTCTGAAAATCTACTGCGTTTTGGGCGCAGCCCAGGAGTTTTTGGTTCAATTTCTCGTTTGCCACTGTGATTGCTGGGCTTGCTAATTTGACCACAGCCTATTTATCTTTGATAAATTCTAGGTATGGCCTTAGTTTTTCTGCCTGCACAATGATGTTGCGCCAGATGATTTTACTTGCCTCCTATAATGCCTCCTTTCCAATGACTTGTTGATTTAACTGATCATATTCCTCTTGCATGGCCTGGTATTTGGTTTCCCAGGATTTGTTTCCTTTTTTTACCTCTTCTTTCTCCTTCTCAGTAGTATCCCTCATAGTCTTCAGGTTGACGTTTTGCTTCTTTTGTCTTATCACTTCTGTGCTGTCTAAGCTGGTCCTGGCTATTTGCTCCACTATGGAGAAATCCCGAGCTTCCACTGTAGGTGTGACCATGGCCTCTACCTCCTGCTCTTTATCCTTGAGCTCCTTCTCAAGCCTTTCAACCTGAACCTTCAAAACCTCCTCATTGTCTGTTACCGATTTCAGGTCTTCCTGCCACTTCTTCCCCTTTTCATCAAACTCTAGCAATTTGGCCTTGCAGTCTGCATCTTTTCCTTCTCTTCCTCTAGCTCTTCAATCTCCATTGCATCTACCAATTGGTAAGCTGGCATTTTTAATTTCTTTTCTAGTTTCAAAATCTCTTGATCCTTCTCCTCCAACAGCTTCTGGATGCTTTTTCTTTTGCTCTCAATGGTCTTAGTGGCCAACAGAGAGGCTTGAAATTTCTTCATCTATGCCTTCAAACTTTTGTTCTATGCCTTCTCTATTCTCAATTGATTATGCACTTTGTCTTAGTTGGTTTGTTCTTTTGATAGGTCGAGGGCATAGTTGAGTAGCTTGTTGTAAATAACTTCTCCTGTCTCCTTGTGCAAGTTGATCACATTTGGCACTAGAATGTCCTCCAGGTTAACTTCAGGGTATTTTTTAAGGATTCTAATATTATACTTAAGTATAGTATCGTAGGAGATTATTTTGGATTGAAAAAAACATGTATATAGATAGGTAGGCGAATATTAAATATTATACATACAATTTACTACTGAAATGTGTAAATTTTGGCGAATATTATGATAAAAAAAACATATTTTATGTAAATATAGGTGATATTAGAGACTAAAAATTCCCAAATAACGAATTTTTTTTTTTTTTAAAAGCCCGAAAAATAGCCAATTGGTGAAATTTCGCCCTTAAAAATTACCCTGGTTAACTTTTAGCTATGTTTCCTTACTCTTGGTAGATAAGGCAAGGCTCAGGGTGTACTGCACCAAGTTTCAGCTTGCCACCAGCGTTATCTCCTTAGAGGAGATTTTCCTAACATCATCATACAATTTTTCTTCCTTTGACAGCATCTGAGGATCTTCTTCATATTCTTCTAGCAGTGCAGTCCTGCTCATGCTTGGTGCTGCAGGTCCAGCAAGTGTCTTGTTGAACACATGTTCTTTAACTTCAAAGGCCGGTACTGAGAACTTAACTTGGTTCTTCTTAGGCTTATTTACCGTCAATTTTATTACTTTCTTCCCTGTATCTTCTACCTTTTGTCTCTTAAGTGCT